>VZTE01000631.1:1732590-1763154 GCA_013397775.1 Eulacestoma nigropectus
TTTTGATGGAAAGAAAGAACCCACAAAACAACAAAACAGGAAAAGACATACAAATAAACACTAATACGTACAGGAAAAATACAAAACTTAGCACCATGCACTCCCCTCAATTATTAGACAAAGGTTGGGAAGGGTTCACAAGTGTAAATCGCTCATGTGAATTATGAGATTACTGCTCAGTTTTCTTTCAAGTCGTGGGCTGGAAACAGATGGTGGCTGTAGCATTTATGACGGCACAACATGTTACTGCAAGCCTAGCCATCTCTCTCTCTCTCCTCTCAAAAATGCAGCTGCAAGGAAAGTTGTGGAAAATCACATTAATAGTCTCTTCCACCACACAGTTTTCCAGCCCTTCATCCCTGGCCAGCACATGGACAGAGCCATCTTGTATGCCAGCAAGAATACTCTCCTAATCCCTGTCCTGAATAGTTACCACTGACTGGCTTATTTAACAGCTAGTTAAAATGTGAGGTTTGTTAGCCTTGTAAAAAAGCCTCCAGAAAGCAGGTCCTTAAGGTCAGGGCAAATGCCATGTGATCCCAAGGGCTCCCTAAGGGAAACACTCAGAAAGAAGCCATCAGACTGTCTTTCAGCTGTTTATTATTCAAACATTCGGTTCAGGCCAAGCAGGTTGATTTATAAAGATGCAGAAAGACAGATTTAACAATTGCAAAAGCATCTCTGTAACTCAGGAGTCCAAATCTCACTTCCAAGCAAGAGCAGAAATTTTCACAAGGGCAAGGGCCTCTGGATTTTCAGTCAGACTGCCTTACAGTGACCACAGGCTTAGAAGGATCTGGGTCCCTAAAGATATAAAGAGCAACTAACCCCGTATTTAAATATCTTGCCTGTACACAAGAAAAAAATGACCACGTGTTCAGCCCTGATGGAAATGCCATGCTGCCTAAAATGTTCACACCTGGACTTGAACCCTCGAGCCGAGCCTGAGGCACAACCCCTCCACTCTCAAGGATCCACAGAGGGCTCTGCTGACACCAGGGACGCTTCAAACAGTACAAAACTGTTACCTGGTATCCCTAGGACTTCTGTGTGCTTCACAAATGTGAAGCAATCCTGTGCCACATCGTTTCTGAGAGCACTAACTCTCTGGGATTCCAAAATCAGGATTTCGGAATTACTTCTTCACTTGAGTTAATTAAGACTCTGTCAAATAATAATTTTTTCCAGACAAGTGTCAGCGGTGTCTCAGAGTACCCATGTCGCTACTTTCACTTTGCTGGCCTCACTACCTGCTTGGGAACATCAGCACCAGCTTCATGTGTTCATCCTTAGCCACTCCAGCGTGCTCCTGCCATGCTTCCTGCAGCCAGTTACACACAGGGCAGCATTTCTGCCCTCTGGGGTGTAGAACAGGGCAATGGAAAGCAAGATAGACTTTTACCATTCCCTTTATCACTTTTCACAGCTAGACCAGGAAGTTGCTACAGAAATTCAATAGTGTACACACTTAAACCTCTAATAGCCTTTTGCCAGAGATAGACTCTCTCCAGGTGATACGACCATACATATCCACTGCATATCTGCCATAATTGCAAAAGCCCTCAGACCCTTTCTCTAAGATAGAGAAGGTGCCATTCCATTTTTGTTTTGGAAACCTCCTCCTGCAGAACTCATTAGTATCCTATGCAACAATGTACTTCCTGTAAGTACTGAAATATAAAGTGTATTAGAAGTTTCCACTTCTGGTTTTATCTTTTCCTGATCTAGCCTGAAAATTCTTTTGAAGTTCCTCAAAGTGTTCTTCATATATGCTTGTTTTAGGAAATACCAGATCACTATTGGCAAATTTCTCCTTAATTAAGTGAGATAAAGAAATCAAGACGATATGATCTGCTTAATTTCCCACCTTTTTAAGGTACCATTTTAAGACTTTTTTTTCCCCATTTGCCTTTGAAAAGAAACGTGCTGAAGATACTAAGGAAGGAGAAGGCCCAGAGAGGGCAAGCACAGCTCTGGGCTCTCCAGTGTAGCTGAGCTTGCTGGTAGAAAACCAGTGAACAGTTAAAGCTTTCCCTCATTCCTCTGGAATGGTTAATTGAAAGATTTCAGACCCTTCTGAAACTCACATCACTCTGGACAACGCTTAAGAGGAAGAGACTACACTACTCTGTGTTAGCACAGTGGGCTCTTCAGGGCCTCAGCTCAGCAGGTCAACTCAGATCATGCCTAACTGAGCTTGGGCCAAGAAACGTCCTCACTTCCAAGTGTGCGAGCACAGAGCCCTCAGCCCACACCCACACCCACACTGGAAGTGCTGGAGCATCTCTCCCTCCTCCTCTGGCCCCACACAGACTCCCAACAGCAGCTGAGCAGGACCCAGAGGCGAAATCTGGCCTCTTTAAACTTCCCTGGTCTTCATTTTAAACCAGCCCCACCTTTATACGGAAAACACAGGTAAAGCCAAAGTGCTAAGGAAAGGCAAAGCATGGCTGGAGTGAAAGGGACTCCCCATCTGAAATGTCTGAAACCTAAGGTTTGAGTGCCGCTGCCTAGAGATGGAAGGCAGAAGTCATGGTGACATCGTTGGGTCAAAATTAGTCTCTCTTCAGAACAGAGATGTTCTGATGCCAACAAAGGTTTCTTGAAAGTCAGAAAAATGAATTAAAAGTGGACTCCCAAATCCCTTAGGCTGCTGAAAAAATTCCAGCTAGGGATGTCCAGCACATCTGGAGGGGCTCTTCATACTTCACTGAGGTCTAAAAGTTTGAGTTCATCCCCGAAGGGAGCTGAGGCCACCCAGCACTTCACCCATAGGCCCTCTGTGAACTGAGACTTTCTTGTGGTCAAAGAGGGGCTATCTTGAATTTATGTCTTACTTCTCCCCTTACGAGCAAACAAAACAATTTCTATGAGTAATTCTACCCTCTAATTGCCAAGGAAAAGTCTGGTAAGAAATGCTCTGCATTTTTGACAGGTCAGAGGCTTCCCTAAACAAAGTTGCTGTTTTATGTTTTCTATCAGCACATGTTCACATCCGGGGTCCTCGGTGAATTCCAGCGTGGATGAGTCTCTGTGGGAAATTGCTTTTCCCTATTTTCATGTTCTAACTGCTCCAGGAAATGAGTCTATTTTTACAACAACACTAAACAGCAAAATATGAAACCATTATCTGCTTCGTGGCAAGAGTTTCGGGTCAGTTCTCAGGTAACTGTCAGCTCCAGAGAAGTCAATGGAGTTGTATCCGTTCACGCAAGGTAGAGGCCTGACCAATTATGTAATTGGTTGATCAGTTACCAGAACACAGAGCTACCACGGGCCTAAGGAGTGTCTCGTTTTCATGTGTCTCAAAGTTCATCCAAGCCCTGATGTATTGATAAGGGAAGTATTCCAGTATTATGGTCTGTAAAGATGATAATTAACCGCTGAAAGATTTAAGCATGAGCCTTCTCTACAAACATCTACTTTGTAACTGAACGATCCTTGTAAAGTAGTATCTCTTCTGGATCCTTTTTTCACCTGCCAAATAAACCAGGGTGGGATTTTCTTAAGTGTTTAAAATTATTTTCTCCTGCTTATTTGTGGTGGCTTTCAAGAATGAAGATATTTTCAAAATCCCCAGGAGATTTCAAGCACTATGGGCTCAACTGCATCTCTGGGTGCTTCTGCTTTTAGCACACCTGATTTAACAGCTACTCTGAATTTCAAAGCTGGACAGTAAACCCAGCTTGCAGGGTTCATTATGCAGGATCAAAGATAGTACACAGTGGCCAAAACACCAGGTCTGATCTGAAGATGAGTGTGTAACACTTGTTACAAACTTGGCTCCTTGTTTCCTGGTTTGAGGGACTACTCCAGCCTTCATATCTGAACTTCTTTTCTGTTGAAGCACTCAAGCGAGCCTTTCTTTGTGTATTTTATCTAAGAACTTGGGAGACATCTGGCATGCACAAGTATCAGTCCAAACAGAAATTCTGAGCTTCTCAGAACTCAAACCAAGTCAGATTTGGTGGCCTGCTAGTAAGCCAAACATAAAAATGGTTGGATTTCCCTCTATGGGAAGAAGTAACCCTGAAAAAATGCGACATGAAACTTTCAGGTGACAGAAATGCTATCACCAGGATGCTCCCAGAATTTCATCCATTGATTACGAACAAGACTAAGAGTTAGCACTTCCTTACCTCCGGGTTGGGAACGAGGTATTCGTGACTTTCCACCTAATTGGAAAGCTCACCAAACGTCACTCGAGACCAGCAATACAGAAAACAAACTTAGAGACAATATCTAAGGAAAACAGAACCTAACCTATGACTTGTTCTTTGATTTACAACTGAGATTGTGGGCCCCACCTCACAGTCATATGCCATGGTAATAGGCAGCAGTTCAACAAGAACCAGTCCTAACTTTTCACATGTTGCAGTGATTCTGAGCTACTTCAGCACATACTTTAGCCTGATGCAGCAAGTAATTAGAATGACTAAAGGGACAGGTGGCATGCCACGACTGAAAAAAAGAACGATCGAGCCTTTGGTCTTGTTTATTCTACCTTTTAATTCCTTTTCTTTTCCCTTAACCAAAAGTTGCCAAATTTCACAGGAAATTCGCTCTCATTAATTTCTCCCATCTCAAATTTGTCTGTCATCAGTACGACTGTGAGTTTTCAACTTACATCTCCTGGGGTACAGATGATCTGAAACTGGGCTCACTGGCAATTAGCGACTGCAGTCCTGAATCCACCCATGCCGAGGTAAGTATTTTCCCCCAAAATGAACAAACATGTAGTTCAAAATGGAAACCTCCAAAGGGGCAGGAGTGGAACTGTCCCAGCTGTTTTGCCAGTCGTATATACAAGTCTTGTTACTTCATCTTTGGGGTTGCTTACAAAAAAACTTCAACACTCTGAGAGCGCAAAGACCCCCAGCCCACAGATGGGATCCTGTGCCAGGAAGGCATGCCCTAATTAAAAAATAAAGCATCAACTCTGCTCCATTTGCCTGAGGTCAATGGCATGTTTGTCCAAAGCTAGGAGCACGCTCAGCCACCAGTTTGAAGAGCAAACACAGGCATCTCTTAAAGTGTTTTTCCATGTTAGGGCCTGGGAAAAAAAAATTAAGATTGGGCCTATGATAAAAACCGTTCCCCTAGGAAATGTTACCCACACCATAAAAGGAAGGAATGACACTGAACTAAAGGAGAATGAAAATTGTCTACTGAATTTTTGTAAATTCCCATAAAATCTGAGTCTTGTTCTATGTGCATAATTTTGACTGTAAGTCATGAAAGGCTGACTCCTTAGAGAAGCAGGAAATGACTGGCTCATGATAGGATAAAAGGCTGCATAATTGCCTGGGCAGAAAGATGGATTTTCATCAATCACTACGTTCTCTGACAATATGGCAGTGGCTTTTGATCATGTATCCGATGCACAGTAATTAGGCAAAATGACTTACCCTCAGTCTTTTCAGTATTTATCTCTAAGGGTGCAAGGATTCATTCTTGGAAAGGGAAGATGGTCGTGTGATTTAGGGCACTGGATGAGCACTCAGATCTGAGTCCTCTCCCTGGTTCTGCCACAGCCTTGCTGTATGACCTTGCACAGGCTTTTCTCCATGCCTCGATCTCGCCTAAAATGGGATAACAATAGTTCTTTATTTCAGAGGAGACAGGAATACAAACCAGCTCAAGGCTGTGCCGCAGAGATGCTACAGCAAAGAGCAGCACAGAAAAGCTCAGACACGGAGTAATGCCTTGCTAATAAAAACTGGGAACACAGACAGCAATTAAATTGACTAATAAACACAAAACATAGGCTGATTTTTGAGGAATGCAACACTGATAGGCTTTGTTACCTGAAATTAAAGGAAATTTAAGTGGGATTCTTATGAGTTTACCTGACTCTGAGATCTGCTGGTAGTACAAACTGTGTATTAGAAACACCAAGGAAATTACTTCATTCAAAACCTCCAAATGGCGTCTGTTTTACAGCAAGCACAATTTCCAGCCCAAGTGAGGGTCAGATAACTATCCAGAACAATATTTTCATGGGAGGGGCCTACAAACATGATTTCCTTCAATTTACAGTAAAATATCAGCATGCAAATCTGAGGTAGTTTTGAAACTTCAAAATAAAATCTGAAACTTTCAAATTAAAACATAAATGGGGCCAGTGATCCTAATTAAACTGTCAGATGTCCGCAACAGCTTCAGTGCCACTACTCCAGAGTCACACTGCTGCTGGAATTGGACAGAGCTTTAGCAAGGAGTCTTCAGTAGTGAGTATTTTTCCAAATGCAAAGATGAATCTTTTCCTCTAAAGCATTTCCCTTTCATGTGGGGGGCCAGTTATGGGCCTGTGGGTCTGAGAGAGAGGATCTCAGGGCACATGCCTACATAAACCAACTGATTTGGAGATCAAACCGATCAAAGGCTGTTCTGTCAGGCAGGAGGAGAGAAAACAGATATGAGACACATCTTAGGAAGTGAAAATCATTTCTGAGATTCAGAAACAACATGAATGGGAAGGTCAGGCAGAGAATAGCTGGAAAACAGCCCACAGAAAGGCAACATGGACCTGAGGAGAACAGACCAGAGAACCTCGTAAGTGAAATGTTGAAGCCCATTGGAGGGAGGAGACTCACAGATGCTGCTCCAGGCAAGAGTGAAAAGCCTGAACCCAAAGTGCTGGAGCTGCCTGGGAACCTGGGAGAGGAGCAACTGCCTGCAGTCATCATGCACTGTTTAACAAAGCAGGTGCCAGGCAGGACAGAGGACAGGAGAAAAGGAAAGAAAACTGGCACATAGTCCTTGGTTTCGCTCAACAAAATCTACTGAAAGACAGGTCTGGAAAGACGAAGCACAGAATTAAATGTAATGACTTAACTAAAGAAGCAGTGACCATGCACATTATTGTAACGCCGACACTGGGTTTGGGCAGTCCTCTCTTTCTGATCAGACAAGACCTCAGAAAAAGATATAATCAGACCAAGAAGTTCTGGATCCCCGGACAGAGGAAATGAGTGCAGAATGTAAAACAGAAAAACACTTCATCCCCAAACTGCTGCCCACAATGTGGAAGGACAAAACCAACAAGGTGTTGAAGCACTGCATGGAAGTGCAACTTTTGACAACCACCATCCTTGACTCCGTTAAGCCCCCTACTCACCCCCCACCCCAAAAATAACAGAGCTGTCCATCAGATATCTTGTGGCTCCAATTGCTCACACCCTTCCCTGTAACGCTCCAAATGCAGCACATTAGAAGTCCAGAGGGAGTCCACCTCCAGCAGACAGCAGAAGAAGATAGGACACGGCATTCACAAATGCACAGAGAGAACTGTTTAATTTACAGCCACAATGGTGAAACAAACCATTTCAGAGCTTGGACATTCAAAGTTAAGTCTGACACTCATTCTTATATTCACTTATTGTGCTTAAGTATTAGAGAACACAGGATTACATTAACCGTACACGACAATCTGAGATCCCTGCGGGACCGAGGAGTGGAAGGGATGAGCAAGAATGAGGGACCAGCCCCTCAAGTGGTGTAAGCTGGTACAGCTCCATTGCAGGCAACGGAGCGATGGTGATTTACACCAACTGAGGATATGGCCCTTGAAATGTCCAACTTAACTTTGAATTAACGACTCCCACGTCACAACCTTTCATGTCACTGTTCCTTCTGGTTGTATCTGCCACTTTGAAGGAGGACTAACCCCACAACCCGCCACGGTCCCAAGGCTGGTGGGTGAGAGCTCAGCTGCACTACAGGAAGTGATGCTCATGTCGTGACACTACTCCTCACAATTTAACAGCCATGGACTGCATCCTCATCTGATGTAAACTAGCTTGGGGGCAGCTGAAGTCATAAACATTTGCCAATTTATAGTAGCTGAGAACATAGCCCTGAGATTTTTGTGTTTTCTGCCGCATGCTGTATGAACACTCTGCTTGACAACAAAGACTCGTGTGCGTTTCACTCCTCGTAACAAAATTAACTCAAGACTACAAGCCTCAAACAAACGGCTACTGGAGAAGTCCCCATTCAGTCTTCACTCTCTCCTGGTGTGCTGAATTTGGCGTAACACGTTTACTTGCTGGCACCAACAAAACCTCTCGGTTGGCTTTGTTTTCAAGACTTTGCTACAAGGCCAGACTCCCCCGTGATGTAAATCAGAGCTCCAGGATACCCAGGGGAGTCACTCCCAAGGAGCTGGCCTGCAAACCCAAACACAACCTTCTCATGCCAGTGCAACCATAGGACTCTTTCCAAGAGTTGCTTTGCAAACTATTCCACTTAAGTGACTTCGACATCCTTTCATACCTGCACAGTGTCTGAGTGGGTCACATAATGCTTTTCATCTACATGATTTTTAATGGATATATGTTTGGTTTTTTTCTTTCATTAGATATCTTTTAGACAAAAAAAAAAAGGAACGGAGCAACATTATTGGCATCCCACTGAAACATAAATATATAAATTACATTTTATACACTTTTTTTAAACGCAGACACATACATTCATGTGCATAACATTGTGAACAGTACACTTAGTGGAAAACAAGCACAGACAATCTTAGTTAAATGTATTTCCAGTTTTGGTGCTCAACAAATACACTGGGAAAATGATCACAAAATAGAATGGTGACTAACTCTATCTCTGCATTAGCATCTGAAGCCAATAATGCCTGTTAGCTAACATTGCTTTGTTCGGTTGAATTTGGACGTAGCTACAGGAACAGGAGGGGAATGTTTGAACTATATTTAGAGAAATGGAAAGGTTAAAAATCTCGCTCTCTTTTGTTGTTTTAAGGTTCTGCAGTTCATTCACATTTGAAGATATTTTTATTTGAGTGGAAACACTGTCTTCAAGACAAACTTTTTTGTTGTTCCAAACTAAGAAAACTCTTTCATCTCTTTGTAGATGTTTCACAAATAAAAGAATCCAGTAGTTCATTTTACATATCCAATGTAATAATCCAAGTAAAACAAAGGGTACATAATCCAAACTACTGGGGTGGGGCAGTGATTTTGGCCAAGTGAGTAGCCATGTCATATCTGGCACAGCCCTAAATTTCCAAAGCAGTACAGAAGGATTTATCCATGTGGCTCCCACTGCAATCTGTGAGGAACTGAACATTTAATCCTTTGGCACTTTGAAAATACAGGAGCTGGTGCCAGAGTATTTTATCTGCCCTGCTATAGTTAAAATAGATTCTGATGTTATTTGGGCTATTCTACTACAAAAATATGACCACAAAATGCTTTTTTTTTTTCTTTTTTTCTTTTTTTTTTTTTTTGGTTCAAGAAAACATAGCAGGCTTTCTCAGGTATATAAAACTGTTAATTTTTAGATAAAAATACAAACTTCACCTTTACAAAAACACATATTTCTGTTGAATACACATAAAGCATAACATTTTACCAAAAATAAAGAATTTTAGGTTTTGTTCAAATATTTGCAGCAAGGTAGTTCCCATGCCACCATGACATTATACAATGCAGATACAAGAATTTGTACATTTCACACAGCTCCAACATGTGAAATAAAAGTATCTGTATACTGATAAGAATGACAATTGCTAACACAATATCACTAGTAGGCAACTGGCATAAGTCTTAAAGAAAAAAAAAAGGATTTTTGCATGGATATCCTATGATTTGTTTACGCACATCTCTCTTTTTTTTCTCTTCATTTTTTTTCTTTTATGTAATGCTTTAAATTACGGGGGAGGTTGGGGAACATAAACCAAGAAACGTCTAGAAAATTATGCATAGGTATACCATTTTTATTTTAATACATCTCATTAGTTTGCATCCCACTAGGAGAAATACCATAATGTTTTGTGTTCTGCTTATTGTTATACCAGTCTTTTATATGTGTTATTGGCAAATGTAGTCCAAGAGATAATAAAAAGCTAGGCAAAGAGTAAAAAGAAAACTTAATAATCACTTTATGGTGTAAAAAAAAAAATCCACTTAAGGCTCCCCAGAAGGTTTTTTTGTATAGACTTTTAAAACACCACCAAGCAAGGATGTATTGTTCTATAGTGTTTGCGTGGCATTTGATCATTTCATACATTCCTGCTTTTTTTGTGCCTGAAGTCCACCAGCATCCATCCATCTTCATCAAGAACGCAGGCACATTTCTTGACGTAAAGCACCGTTGACTGCTCTGACAGAAATCCACTATTCACTTAGATTTTTGTCATGTTTTTGAGTACTTTTGGTATCCTCCATTCATTCAACTGTCTTTTTTTCTTTTCTGTTTTTCTTTCGGTTTTTTTTTTTCTTTTTTGGACAGGGAAGCTTCCTATTGTTTCACAGAGTGCTACAATACTTGCTTTGATGTCACATTAAACAAATGTACATTGTCTCTTTGTTCTCATTAAGTGTTCTTTTGAGCCAGTTTTTTCACACAGGAGAACAAATAAAGTATACAGTCAATAAGCACCATACATAGTAGGTTCAGGAATGTAACAAACCATGTACATCCATGTCCCAGAGAGAAGTTTTTTTTCTAGCTTATTTTCACCTTACATCTGCAGGAGAGAAAAAAGATACAATAACTCTATGATTAGAATCAAAGGTCCTGTCCTTGAAGTAGATGACTTAAAAAAAAAAAAAAACTGTTCTGCATGAAGAGTCACTAACCTGGGACAAGAAGTTCTAAATGCTGTTTTGATTGAGTTTACATGCTCACTTTTAAAGTTGAATTTTAGAAAATCTTTGCTTCTATCATACTACTCCCAATAAATACCTGTTAATCTGAAACAGGATATCAAGTTTAGCATTCTTTAGAAATGACACATTGGTACAAATGAAAACTGCCACTGGGAGTTTATGTGCAAAAACGGGCTTGAAATTAAATTCACCATCATCCAGGCGTTAGGCACAGACACTGAAAAATCCAAATCATTCCCACTCCAAATACCAGAATCAATTGCAAGTGCTGCAGTTTACATACTTTCAAGTCATTAAGAAATGGAAATTCCATATTTAATTTGGAATGTGTGTCGCCATCATCATACATTGCTAATATGCTGGCCAAAGGATTTCAGTCATTTTTTGCACTGAGGGTGTTAGTTTTTCACTACACTGAAAACCTCATGAATTTTGATGACTGACTATCATCATCCTACTGAGACTGAACAGACCAAAAAAAGATCTTAATTTTCTGGTGTAAGTAACACAGGGCTCTGCAACACACAAAAAATAAAAAAGGTATTTCTTAGCATCTTTCTTGTCAAGAAAGCAGATCACCAGATTGTGTCAGGCGCATGTGCAATCAACCCCAGTTCACGCCAGAACATGGGTTTGATGGTCCCACAAATAATGGTATTTGCTGTATGTACACTCAATGTTTCACAGCCAAGGACTGGGAATACAACAATTTGTAACCTGATAATTCATTCATGCATTATCACGTGATGCTTTGACCTCAGAAATCAATAATGAAACACAAGCAGAGGCAATGGAACTTGAGATTTCAGAAGCTGAAGTATTAGCACCCTCCAATAAAAAAGAAATAAAAAAGGCAAGAAAAGGAAGTAGCTCAAGAATGTAAGATGCTGATGGTGATGTGGAGCTTAAAGGGAAAATACCAGCAGGTAGAATTATCAAAGCCAATCAAGTCTAATCTCTTTGCAGCCTTGAGGTAGCAAGTGTCAAGATTTCGAACAGTGATTAAGTTGAAGTGATGATATTTGATTAAGTTTTCCATTACTTGTGCTATTAGGGTGTTCAGCATATAGGTCCTACCTGAATATCAAATAGTTCCAGTGGGTTTTAGGTTGGTTTTAACTTTTTTCGTTTCCGTTTTTTACCTGATTCCCTAGGCCTTCCTGTTAACATAAGGGCAGGGCTGGTGAAAAGCCCTAAGGTAATGCATTTCGTGTAACACCGAAGTCATAAATACTCAAACCGTTTACATTTCAAAGAAATCTCATTATCCTTTGCATTAAAGTGATAATTTTATAATGTCTGATTTGACATCGAGTCTACAAAGTAATTACACAAAAGTAAAGAAATAATAAACGAAGTTGGCATTGCACACATCATTCCCAAGATCCATCTATAATTACTGTTACCATGCAGTACTCAACATTTGCCTTCAGCTCTGGAGTTGAGCTATTTTCAGCTCACCATCCACTTGCCGGGTGCAAGTTTTGCTCCTACCAGTAATTAAATCCTAGAAATATGTATTTTTCCATGATAATTCTGCCCCATTTTTTACACATACCAAAACCAAAAATTTTCTTCTTAAAATCATAATTGCTTAGTCTTTGGCAATTAAAGACAATTTGGAAAACTGACACTGATCTAACGAATATTTTTTCCCAAACAGGAGATACAGAAAATATATCAAACCATACACACATTAAAAATAGCCAATTCATGTGTGGTTTTATCTAATAACTCCACCTAGTTTCAGCTAAACACTCAGCTCAGATTATAAATTGATGTCCAGTAAAACCGCAGCAGAGGTCTAACTTTGCTTTTATAGAAATTCTAATTCCTCTGCTCTGTCCATAGCAACTGAAGTTTACATTTGCTTGGAACCAGGTTTATGTCTCCATGCTGGATGGAGCCAGTACAGAAAACCCTTCCTTACCCGGCCACCTACAAAATCTATCACCTTGGGGCAGCTTTCCTCCTATGTTTACCTGCTCTTCACTGACTCTTTAATTTTGGGCTGGTTCTCCTGTACCCTTAAATTCCCTGCAGAGGTGCAGAACAAACTTTGGAGGCTGCCTTCAACCAGCATCAGCAGAAAGGGAAATGTCCTTTCTACCACAGTGGGTTTCCTGAGTAAGTGTGTCAAGCTCTGCGTTGACTGCACTGTGGTAAGTAGATCTGAGCTCGTGATTTTAGATAACTCAGAATGATTTTATGAAAGCCAGATTAAAAGTAAAAATTTTTCCCCATAAATCATTCCCCACTGTAACTCAAAGGTTGTCTTGATAAGGCACATTTAGGTTTAAGGCGACAACTGACAAATTCTTGAGCATAGATACGTAAGGAAACAACAGGAACGAGCAATGTCGTTTCCAAACTAACTCCTTAGCCTTGAATACTGAATTTATTCCAAAGTGCTTTACATTAATTTCATTCATATTTTCCCCAAGGTCAAGTAAATCTCAAGTGTTAGCCCTCTCTCCACAAAGTCTAAAGAAATTAGGCAACAGAGTTCACCCACGAGCTGCAACATGACAACCTTTAATTTGGTGAAGCAAGACCTGAACACTACTGGGCATTTACATTTATTTAAAGGCCAACCTAATGACAAGTGATACACTTTAAATTTGAAATCTAAACTCCTTATACAGCACAAATTGGCCCTTACTTTGCATCTTCAACACAGAGAAGCAGCTGGGAGCTTCTCTACTGAGTTCACTGGAAGCAAGGTTTGCTTTACATTCTTTACTAATATAAAAATAAGGTCCATATCAAATCAGCATTAATGCAAAAATAAAAGGAAAACATACCAGTTTCTTCTTCTCTATAATCTGAATTAGTATTTGATGATGTACAGGTGCATTCCATATGCTCTTCTAATCTCACCAGAACTTCTTTTAATTTTGGCTTTTTTCTAACATATTCCACTTTTGCCACCTATAAAATACGATGAGGTATGTACTGAGACACATCAACACAGTTACAGTTCAGAACTGAAGACAGATAACTATATACCTCTATTTTTAATGTAGCCAAACCCATATAAAATGTTAGCATACTAATCATCTTTTATCTTAATTGTGCATCGTGTAGCTATTTATTGCACAGACTATTTGTTTATTCGGGTTCAGCAGTTTGAAACAATTTTCCCCCAAGAGATAAAACAATTTCCCATTCATTTTGGTTTGATGTTTTAAGCAACTCAGTTTCCACATGTATCACAATAAACCTCTATACAGATTCAAATCAGTGGTTGTTCTTGTAAACTGCCACTTTTAGCACAATCTTCTGTAGGTGTTGTTAAAGGCTGACAGTGAAGGCATTAGACCGGTTTGCAATACATTTTATTATTTACAAATTGGTGTCTCCAGAGCCCTCTGGATGTAAAGTGCTCAACCTTACACAACCAGGATCTGAACATCACCTTAGAAAGCAGAGTCTCATTCCTACTCCCTCCCTGCAATAACCCGGGGCTTGGTCACAAGAGCTCCCAAGCACAGTTTTTAGGTCCAAGGGAACTACCACTCCTACATGGGGTCCAGCCTCTGGCTTTATTGTGGGTGGCTGGCAGACAAGAGTATTTCTCCCCAGTCCTTCCAACTGTTCACAACTGCACTGCTCCACTTACGGCATCCTTAAAATAAAAAAGTCTGGAGGGCAAGCTGAGGTTGGAGGAAGGATCACGCTGGAGCAGCTCTGGCTACGTGCAGATCTCTCATCTGAAGGAAACCAAGGCAGAACAGAAGGGTGTTGGGGTGGGGGATACCGAACACGAGGACATCCTGACCCACAGGTTGGCAGCCAGGAGAGGAAGAATGGCAGAGAGGGCAGGAGCACTGATGTTCTGGGGTGCTGAAATGGCTCGTGGGATGCTGGGCACTGACTTGTGCTAAGTGTAATGGGCATGATGGTCTGGGCCATGCAAGGGAATATGGCATAATGTGGGCAAGGAGAGTGACAGAGAGTTTGTAGGGAGTCCAGTGTTTAGTTCTCAACTGTGCTGAACACTGCAGAATAGGTGGTGATCATTTGCTTGAAATGGAAATCACTGCAATTAAATCACGGCTTCTCAGACCTACTCATCATCTGACAAAAGGGCTGCAGTGTGGCTGTCCCACCAAACAAGACGACTACAAATCCCATGGATGCAGTATAAATGAGAGAGATGAGGGAGCAGAAGGACAGCAGAGGCTGGGTTTCTCTACAGAAGTTCCATGACAAAGCCATAAAGGCTGGTCCAACCAAAAGCTCCAGTCACTACCAAATAAAGCATCCACAATTCACTCCCAGCCACGGATTCCTTGTGTGTTTGGTGGGGATTCAGAGCTCCAAATCAATCTTCACACTGCGAAAATCATTCCCTTGCCCTTTCAAAAGTGGAACAACAGTGTCACAAAATGAGAGTGGTGGCTGGAAAAACCCATTACATTCCCAGTTCCCAGAAACACTCTTCTGGCTCTGGGGTCACAACTATCAAGGGCCTCTGAATGCCAGTGAGAGAAGCAAGAGCAAAATCCTGGCCTTTCTAAAGCCAATGGGAGATCTGCCTTTGCTTTCACAGAGCAAGGAGTTCAGATCCACGTTTTAGTCACCACCCCTTGTGTCAACAGGATCTGGAGATGATTTTCATTTACCCAGCAAACAAAAGTTACAGAGACAGATGCAATAACTAAAGTATCCACATAAAAAGGTATCTTCTGAAACTGTCAGATTTTCATGTAAACAGATTAAGAGCTGGCCATGACATAACAGAACACTTTATCTGAAAGACTTAACTATGGGTTGAAGCAGTATGTTTCAAAATTTCCTATCAGAACCCAACTCCATCAAGCCTTTGAACACGATGATTTGAAAATGTATGGTACAACTGAGTCATCTGGCATCAAAGGATGACTAATCCTTAAAATTTATGAAAACAAACAGTAATTAAGACACCTCCATCATCAGAGACAAAGAAAGGGACTCAGCAATCACGAAACAGCTTTCAGATCTGCCATGCTTATTACAGCTGTTAGAATAAACCAGCCTTATTGAAAATTACACGCAACAAAAATAAACTGTAATCAAGCTTTTAAAAGCCTGTCCTTGTTTCGCTTGGTTTTACAAACTGAAAGATATATGCAGTTCCTGTGGCCATTTGGTATTAAGCAACAGTAAAAAAACCAGGAACAGTAATACTCTGAAGAGGATCATAATGAATTTATGCAGCAATTTAAAGCTGGTTTTCAGTACTGTAGTTAAAATACAATCCAGCAGATGTTCCACTGCCCTACTTCATGCTACACAAGTTTAAAGTAATGTCATTTTGTAAGATGTTGCAAATATTGGAACTGAAGCAGCACAAAACAGATAAGCTGCTGTGTCTGTGTCACCTGTTAACACCTGCTGCCACACACAGTGCTGATCTACAGCGATGAAGGCTGCAGGTCACATTTTCAGTGGGTATAAACAGGGATAGCTGTGCCAACAGCATGGGATTTGGCCTTGTATACAGATCTTTTTTTCTTCTTTGTATTCTTCTCCCTTGTGTTTATATTGTGCAGTTACTCTCAAGTGTACTACCCAGTGCTTTGAGGTGGTCAGTGCTCAATAAATCAACAAGCTCCTTCTGCTTGTCTCTAAAGCAACAAAAACAAAAATCCTCAAGCCCTTCAGATCCAGAAAATACCACTATATAAAACCTCTCTGAGAGCAAGACAGTGAAATAACTGATTAGCTTAAATGGTGTACAATCAGTGGCACCATACTTGCATCAGTGTAGATTCTAGGACTACATTCTGCAATACAGTGTGGTGGCTAAAGTAAAAATGAAAATAAAATCTCATAAAAATATGTGGCCTAATGGAAACATCATGGGAACACTTTTTTTCAGAGATTCTCCAGGAGAGATGAAACCAGGGATTAATAGCAGCAAAAAAAACAACACTGTAAGCAGAAATGTCCAAAACACCTCTAGTACAAAGCTAAAATTTATCATGGACAGGAGCTTGCAAGAGAAGTGTCAGCACTGAAAGCTCCTCATAACAGCAGAACTCATGCAGCTGACACCTAAATACTGGATGGAAACAAGCCCAAAAAGCAACTGAATGAGGATACTTTTTGGAATCATCTTTTGCTTCCATATTAAAATAACTGCATGCTGCTACAATGGAGGGAAAACCTGTCTGTGAGGAAGATGTGAGTCAACAGGGACTAAAGGACTGGGGAGGCACCAGGGATCCTGCAGGGCCTGGCAAGTCACTGCTTCAGGGACAGGAGGGCAGGAATGGCTCTGTGGGGTCTCCGTGTCCCTAAGCAGAGCAGCCAGACCCTGCCAGGCTCCCCACGCTGAGGGCACCTCGCTGCTTTTCCGCCTTCACCTCTATCTTTTGTTTCTCCCATTCCTAAACTGACCTTTGATACCTGGTCCTGCCTGCCAGCCCCACCAAGTGCCGGCTGCAATCTCAGCTAAACCACAGTTCAAGCAAAGAGCTGCTTATCCCAATGGCAGAAACAGTCACGGAAGAAAAAGGTTTTTAAACCTGCAAATGTGACACAGCCATTTCACCTACACATCCCAAGCGTTCTGCATGGCCTTTTCAAGCTGCTCTGAGGCTGGGTAGCTCTGCTGAACAACTCATCCTGAACTCCAGCATTTTTTTCCATCTCTCTTCCAACCTCTGAACAACTCCCCAGTGACAGCTGAGGAGCTGTTCCTGCATTCCCTCCCGTCCAGCTCCTTTTCTCTGCACCTCACCCTCATATCAATGCACTCTAGGAATATACTAGGTTAAGATTCCCCAAATCAGCACAACACTAAATATGCAGAAATGGCTGAAGCTGGCAGGGCTTCTGCTCAAGGCCAACCTGAGGCAAAGCTGAGGTAGATGGCATCATTTGGCTCTTGTTTCTCAGTGTGTACATGAGCATTGCTGCAAACAATCATAATGTTCAGCTTGGCTATTCAAAATCAGCAGTATAGGCAGGATTTGCTCCATAATATTCATTACTTTCTGCTTCTGTGACCAAACCCACCAAGAACACCACCATGCTGAACATTACAAAAAGCCTCTTGAGAAGACTCTTGTTCAGAACCCCCCTAATAAATTATGGTCTGGTACTTGCTAAATACTTGCACTCACTGGACAGAAGCAATAGGATCTGCAGATGTTACTGAAATGCTTTTGCACACAGAGGAGGAAATCTCTCTGTAACAGATACCAATACCCCTAACTCACTCATCCTTGCCACCATTCCTCTAGCAGGAGAGAAATACAACCCCTTCCTTCCTATCAAAGAGCAGCTCCCAACCAGCCTCTTCATCTCAGTCTGAGTTCTGCAGGGCTGTGCAGCTGCAATTTGCTGAACAGAGATGTCTTTGGGGCCGGGAAGCAGTGCCCTCATGGGCTCACTCTGTCACCGTGCAGGGCAAACCCACCTTTCACTAATGAAACTCGCCCCATGAAAGAGAAACCTCACGAGACTCATTTCAGGAAAGCTGTTCCACCAACCCCCCTGGCTTGGAGCCTCCCTACAGCTTCAATTCCACAAGCCATTATGGGTATTTCACTGAGAGCTCAGTGAAGATGAAGAAAGGACATCCCCGAACCCTCCAGCCTTTGAATCATGTCCCAGGAATGAAATGCCCCAACACAAGCACCTCCACTGCTCCTCCCACACTGCCCCAGCCGTCTCTGAACCTTGACTACAGTGGCCCTCAGTGAGACAAAGAAAACACCCTTTGCTTTCGCCTGTTGGATGATGCAAACCCACTTGCTGACCTTTCTGGATGAACATTTTTCTAGTGTGAATGGGCCAGCTATGATCTCACTACCTTGTCAATGAGGAGGAAGCGGGGAAAGCCTTTTCAATGTTCCATCAAAAGAGAGCTTTTATGCAGTCTGACATCAGGGGAAAACACAAGCCGGCTTTCCAACTGCACTGCAGAGCAGCTGAGAAGGCTCTCCAAAACCGCTCCCACCTTTCCAGGGACCCTCGCTCTGAGCCAGCTACTTAATGGCAGGAGCAGACATTCAGCTCTAAACTTAGGATTGGCAAAAGGCTCAGAAAACCATCAATTACATCAAAGCTACAAGGGGATCTGACTCTGGAGGGCATAAATATGGATTCTGTTCTAAGAGTTCTGGTGTGACAGTGGGGTCAGCCTATAACCTTTACAATGAACATCCTGTTCCTGCTTGACCTCTTGTCCTTTTTTTCCCCTGCTACTTAATGACTGTTTGGAGAGTCTTGGAGCTTGGAAAAAAAAAAAAAGTCCTCCAAAGCTGGCTGACGTATATTGATATTGCTGGTGGCAATATATTTACACAGCCACGAAAAGCAGCTGCTCAGCTGAGCCTACTTTTAGCTTGTGCCCTGCTAAAATGAATGCAAATCTAAAAGCACTACAACAGGCTGACTGAGAGACAAAGATTCCTTCGACGTGGTGGTTTGCTGGGGAAGCAGCCCCGGCAGTGACGTCCTGCAAAGCTGCTGCCAGGAGTTTGCAGCTCTTAGGGAACGCTCCATGTCCCAGCAGCAGGGGAACAGCCAAGACCCCCTCTCTTATCTGTCATCTGCCCCATCCCTGCAGGGGTAGGAGAGAAGCACAGGGTTCCAGTACCACACACAGGTACCAAGAGCAAGTTCGTGACACACGTCTCAGCTCTTTGCTGAGCACATCCAGCTGCCCTGTATGTGTTTGCTGCTACAAGAAATCAAACCCAAAGGCAACAGCACTGAATATCACAACCCTGAGGCACTTTGCTGTTTAGCTCCTGTTCTGAAAGGCTTACAATTGAAGCCCTCCAATCTCCCCAGTTTGTTCTCAGCCCTCAAGTAATTACTGATCCAAATTTTTACCTCATTTTTAATTGTTTCTGCAAAGCGTATCTCACGAAGGCAAGGCAGCAAGCAAGTGTAAAGTATGATTATTGCTGGGAACACTGAGGGAATCTCAGATGTTTCTCCAGCTTATTTGGATGCAAAAACATTTTTCAGATGTTCAGAAACAGAAAAGAAAAAGAAATCCTGCCCAGACACATGTCTGCATGTATGAAAAACAGTGTATGAAAAACAATGAAATGACTTAGGTGCCTTATTTTTGTTCTAGGATGTACAGCACTAAGTGAACAGCACTTTTCTCAAGAAATCCATTGCGAGTGCAGCAATCAGTGTGTTGTGCTGAGCAATTTTATGTTCAAGAATGTGGTGGGGTTTATTTTAATTCTTCTCTGAAGAAATTCAAGGCAACAAGAACTCAGAGTCTTCACAATATGAATGCTGAGTATAAGTCTAATCTACACACAGATGTAGATAAAGAGTACTTGTTTAAATACTGATAAAAATTAGAACACAGTGAAGCCAAATGAACATAAATATTTCACGTAATATTTACTGGAAAGTTGCAATAGGGATTTTGTCTAATGAGTAAATACAGCACGAAGCTGTTGAGTCTTCTATCCCTGGGGTAAGATAATTTGAAACACATTTTTTCAGATCAAAAGCGTTATGTTGTCAAATATAAAAGCCCAATTTAGGCTGCATAATATTTAATTAAGAAAACAGCATTCCATACTGTGATTTATTTATTTTTTTAAGTCCAATGCCCCTTGAGTCATTTTATCTTCTTAACTTTAAGATCTGTACTGTGCGAGATCATGGGAAAGGCACAATCAACTTTATTTTCATTGCAAAAAAAAAAAAAAAAAAGAAAAAGAAAGAAAGAGAAAACCTAAAGGGAATCCTGTGAAAATCAAATCCAAACCCAAGATTTTTCCAATGACCACGTAACTTGAAAAGGCCACCACTCAAAACGGAGAGGGGCGTTCTATCTGAGGATGGATAGCAAAGATTTGGGTCACGGAGGCACAGGGGTCAGGGGAGTTTCCAGGCTGAAGAGGACCCCGAGAGGGCCCTGCAGCCCCCTGCTCACCTTGACACTCCTGTGGTGTATCCGGGAGGGCTGGCACTTGACGCTGCTGGTGTTGCAGCAGCCGGTGCAGCGCTTCACCTCCACGCAGGGCGGCCATATCAGGAAGTTGGCCGAGGTGGGGTCGATCTGGCTCCGAGGTATCTCGTAGATCACCGTCCGTGTCTTGCACACCGCCGGGATGGCCTCCTCTGCGGGCACAGGAGAGTCACACCCCCAGCTGAGCAGCTGCTCCCACCTCAGAGCACCCACACGCACCAGGTACGTGCGGGACCAGTGCTCCCAGTCCCCACTGGTCACTGGCAAGCCAGCGCTGAGCACTGTTTACTTACAGCTGAGCTGCCGTGTTACCCTGGGGACAAGCTTGCCTCGATCCCAAAGCCCAGCCCTAAAATGAGGGTTTCCAGTGGCCTGGCTCCCGACACAGCTCAGAGCACATACCAAGAGATAAGACAATCCTGGCTCTGGAAGTGACAGCATGCCAGGAGCTCCTCCACATTTGATGACCCCCTAGTACAGCCTCCCAGTGACCGTGCAACAGCAGCTGTTGTTTTCCAGCACTGGGGTCATCACTGCACACAAATATCACATAAACACGCAACACCTGGCAAACACTGCCTCAGGAGTTAAACTGAGGATTATCTGTATCCTATCAAATTTGCCCAGCTGGGAAACAACCTGCAGCAGCTTGAAACTTTCAAGACTTGGGTTTCCACTTCCAGAACTTTTAAGATCCCCACATCAGGGAGTCTGGTTCATCCACCCTTCCGAAGGGCAACAGCCATATTTTCTGAAGTTATCAAAGCTTTGTACATGGTGGGTTTTATTTAATTTGTTATTTCTCGAACGAGGCAAAACCACCAGAGTAGCATGACAGAAAAACCTGCAGCTAAATCAATAGACTCAGGTAAGGTGAGCTTGTTTAGGATTATAAAGAGTAGCTCTGTAGTACTGTGTGATGCTACCATGACCCAAACCATGTAGCATCATCAAGCTAGGGACTGTTTAAGAAGTTAAGCTGATATTTCAAAACAGTTCAGAAAAAAATAGCAATTGCAGGGACAAGTTGTTTGCTGATAAGTTCTCCAAAGACAGCTGGCATTTTTATTTTTTTCTTGCCTTACACTGGAAGCTTGTGATAGCTTTGGGTTAGATGTGTCAGGGAACTGGAACACTGCCTGCACTTCTTCACTTGGTTCTTAAGTACAAGAAGCTCAGGCCTAGCCTGTGCCTGCATCACGGAAATCTAGGCTTAGTTTTGAAAGAGGTGCATTTCAGCAGACTAAACAGAGTGAAAATCCTCACTCTCAGCCCCCAGCGCCATGAACTCAAGGAAATTAACAGATCCAATACTGCAAGATAGCTGGCAACTCCTACAAGTTATTGAGCACACCCAGTTCCCAGTGCCTCTTGTGGGGAGGCATTCAGCACCTTGCAGGGTGAGGTGCCAACGTCGCAGGCTGCTTCAGAACCGCTGCTCTCCCGAGGCAGCCAATGCGCCGGGCGCGCCTGCCAATTCACACTGCAAATCCCTGCTGACAGCAAGCTGGGCTATCTCTGCGTACCACCACAGCTCCAAGTACAAACAGGCTGAATTACCCACCACGGATAAGATCATGGATGCTTTCCACGGTCAAATGGAACGGTGGAACACTCACATCTAATCAGGTGAACAAGCAGCGCATGTAAATCCTATGCAAGCATCCCTTTTTTAAATTTGTACTTGGGCTTTGTTGGATCACCATCGTTATTAATAAGGATAAAATACCCTGTAAACATGCCTGGTGCCCTACACAGTGATGGAAATCAATGCCCTGGCGTTTCCATCAATGGCTTTCAATTTTTGGGATAAACTGTATTTTTCTTGTGAATAAAGAGTCAAGCTGTTTCTTTTTGTGGAGCTTCTGTACTGAAAACTCTACCAACTGTTGATGTTTTTTAAAGCACACTGCTGTAGTTGTTCCCCACACTATGAATTATACATTGAATATCACAGCATTTTCTAACCGAGGTCTAGCTTTCCAACATGCTGCAACAAGAAAGTGAATGTAAAGAATTTGTGCATGTCTGTCTCCTATGGACATCCTCCAGAAGACAGCTTCTCAGGCAACGGCTTGTTTTGTGCAAAAAGAAAGGCAGAAGCTAGAAATGGCCCTTTTTTTCCTTTGTGCATGTCACATTTTTCCACTGAAATGTCCTGCTTGGCTGACCAAAAGCACCCCCTCTGCTTTCACTCCCGAAGTACAAACAGCTTGTTTCTTACCAATGCTTCTTTTTCTGCGAATGGGCACAGGACGGTTCTCTTGCACATGTTTAGCAGAATGAACACTGTAAGATCTCAAGTTTGTTTCTGAAACATCATCGTATCCTAGAACAGGAAACAAAATGTTAAACCTCAGGTACGTTATTTGCACCAGTGTCACTACAGTGCTGTCCCCATAGGTACAAATCTGTGCTGTTCACAGGCACAAGACCAAATCCTGCTACAATCAGTCTAATGTAACCCCTGGTAATGCAATTGCAAGGGCATAAGGCAAGGAAGAAAGACACAGACATTGAATGCCATGTAGAAGCATGCACAATTTAATTCCAATATCCATTTTACTGAGAGCCCCCAGAAACAGTGCACACGCTGTGGCACAGAACCATATCTAAAGTAAAACAGTTGCATTTTTATGTGAAAGGCATAATACGGCTTTTCTTACTGGAAAGGTGTAGAAATAGGAACAATAATCCTGCATGTGAAATGTTTCTTACAAGCATTTTGAAGTTCTGGTATGAGGCTACAGTAGAAAATATGGTATTAGACCCAACAGCAACAATGCTGCCTCTGTCAATTTTCTGTTGCTTGGTTTTCAGGGCAGTACTAGGACAGAATTAAAAGCAAAAAGTAACTAGCATGGGTTTCCTTTTAGCCTCTCTGTTGCAGAACAAATCCCCTGTGAAGTATCCTAACCTTTGGAGGGGCATCTGAAGCTACTGCAAACTCTGGGACTGCATCCAGGCTTGTCTTGTTCCCTAAATAAGCCTACCACATGGGTTAAAGGGCCATGAGAAAAAGCAAAGATGGAAAACTTGGCATTTCATTTATCATAAAAAACAACAAAATAACTGCTCCAACTATTTGGGTTTGTTAAGTGAAGCGGTTCAGGTCGCGCCCCGTGCCGTGGGGTCTGAAAACCACAAGCGCGATCTGCGAACGGGGGATCAGGAAGATGGAACCAAACAGAGGACTGCACACAGACCCCAGGACACCCAAACTAAGGGCTTTAGCACTCTGCTGCTTGGAGTGCCCTCTGTAACATCACTGCAGTTTCAAGGTTTCACTGCAGGTTCCTAAGAAAACCGTGACGTGCCCTAAAAAAATGTAAAAGGGTATTACACAGCACTCAATTACCCTCTCTACAAGCTACCAACACCCTACACTCCCATCTTCTGCACTGTCACACTCCCTGCTTCCAGTTTGTTCTGTACACACAGCTGACTGTCTCTGGAACTTGTTTTAATCTCGGCTTTATTATTAACACACATCATAAGGCTCTGCTCCACAAAACAACCAACTCCTTTTCTCCTCCCTCCAAGAAATTGTGCCCTAAGGAACATGTGGCTTGTGAAATCACCTGCACAGCCAGGTGAGACATGAAGACAGCGGGATCTTCAGCACCTTAGGAAGAGTTCTGCATCTCAGGGTTTATCAACACTTCTCGGAAAATACTATTGTAAGTAGCTAAGAGAAGATAAAATGGGAGGTCCAAGAGGTAGTGCCAGGATCACCCACTGGTCCTGCCTATTCTCCTTATCAGCTGAACAGATCCTTGTATGAAATTAGTCATTGAGAAATCCACAGTCTCAATTTATCCAGATAAATTGGCTCCTAGTCCCTATGTACGGTGCTTGTTTCCCATAGATTTCGATGGGAAATTTTGGAACCTGACTAATTAGCTGGTATTGGGCCTTATTTGCAGTCTCAGTCCTGTCACGTAACACAGCAATGACTAAAGGGTTTTATTTCTGCTTTTATTGCACCCCATACTCCAGAAAACTCATCAGTGGTATAAATAAAATGGCTTGCCAGAGATCCCACAGGAAGTTTGCAACTGAGCTGTGGAGTGGAGCCAGGTCTCCCACATCCCATTCCAATGGCACCAGGCCATCCACCTGATCCCAAATGATGTTATGCAAAATGAGGATCCGTTCTGATGTGCCTCCAGCCCTCTTCTGTTTCCTAGCACTCAGCCACCCAACACCTCAATACCAACACCTCAATACTGACCTCCTTTTTGGCAGCTTCGAGTTGTCACAACCTCTCCCTCAATTTGAGGCAATGAAGTGATACTCAAAAGAAAGCAGCGTGAATTCTGCTCAGCCTAAGATCCAAGCTAGGCTCAGAGCAAGAAGCATCTCCGTCCACAAGCAAACAGTGTTTAAAAGGAGATTAAACACGAAAGTAATGCCTCTAATCCGAATTGCTCGGTGGGCACAGGCGTCAGGCTGGAAAGGGAAGCCGTCTGTGCTGCCAGCGCTATGGCAGGGCTGGGCCACAGCTCCTAATCCCACCCTCAGCAGTGCTGGCACAGCTCCCTCCTAGCATGAAGGATCCCTCGCTGCCCGTTTAAAGAAGCTGGTAAGAACCAAAGCACTGGTATGATCACCTAACCAATATGTTAAACCATGTGCTTACACATAACTGCTCGACTCAGCTGCACTTAGCCATTCTCCATCACCCTGTTTATACAGCAAAATGACACCTTGAGGAGCATGTGTTGCTTAGAAGATGATTTCTAAGGTGAAGAAGGCCTCTGGCTTATCCTGTACCTCACTGTCTCACTGCATGTCTCAAGCATGTATAGCAGTTCCTAAGTTCACGTCTCTCCGTGAGGGTTACAAAAAGAGATCTACACAGCTCGCTCAGCAGACAGCAGAACAAGTCCCAGTCAAACCTCAGAGCATTTTCTAACACAAATTGTATTATTTCTATCGACACATCATCCATGTTAATGAACACATCATCCATGTTAATAAACAGAATCACGGGGCACACGGCTGGAGCCAGAAGACACTACAATGCTAAAGGCACTCAGTGTCCCCCTGATCCCCACAGGCATTTGGAAGGAATTCCATTTCCCAGTGAAGTCAATGGGAAAATCATTGCACTTCAAGCAATGTTTAGGTCAACAGGAGCCTTGCCCAAGGAGGAGCGAAAAATCACCAAGTCAGCTTTGAAACTCACACTCGGCTCTGGATGTGCAGCCAAAAGACTTCCTTCCATTTCATTAAAACCACGATGCTACAAAGAGCATTCTCCAGCTTAACTTTAAGGAAGGCTGATACTTAATTTGTACAAGTTTTTCCCCCAACGTACTGATTTAGTTGCAGGGTGAGGATAAGCTCTTAGCAAAGGAAATGGGAGTTTATGGGTGCTTAGCACCTCACAAAATGAGGCTTAGAGCAGAAAGCCTAGAAATGGGTGGTTCTTAGTTTAGAACTCGAGCACTGCTCCTCACCAAGTGAAGATGGAGGATGCTGCACAGAGCCAGATTAGTGCAGCTCTCTTTTAATGTTTTAATAATAAAAAAATGTTTTCGTGGCAGCCGATCAAGAAATTTCTCTGTAATCTTTTATGTACTGACAACATATCAATGATGGGCATAAAAACTCTTGCAATTAGCCTTGGTCAATCCATTAGTGTAGCTGAAATTGTTCTTTTTTGTCAGATTGGCAATTTTCCACTGGGTCATGGAATATAAATCACAGAGTTTCTGTGACACTCTGCCAATATATGATTACGCTTCTTACTCAAGAAGCATGTGGAAGGCATCCTAAGTTTACTATTTTATATTTATCAATTTATACTTTTGCATTTCCATCTTCTTCCCAAACTATTTTATGTGAGGTACAACCCCCAACACATGCAGTCTTAATGCAAACCCTTCTAGATGTCATTTTGATGTGCATCCAGAAAGCACAGATCCAAGACTTCTAGTACCAACAGCAGCAGTTCAGGAAACTCTTATAATCTCAGTTTTTTCAGGAATTCAATGTAAGCTACAATAAACTGAAATGGTCTGTCTTACAATCAGTCCTAGAGCCAAAAAGCCCACGGCAACATCAGTCTGTTTTTTTGATCTTCTTTTTGGCTGATGCAAAAGTTGCCCTTCTGACATCCAACTGCAGAGATAGATGTCATTAAGTTTTCAACTTTGATCTGTTAAAGGAAATATAAGTAGCAGCCTGCAAGATCCTGTTTTGTTTAGGTTTTTGGGTTTTTTTCCTTTACCTAGGTGTGATCAACCAACTGTAAAGGAGGAGGAGTATTCCCTCATCTGTCTCAGGAAGAACACAGGCCATACATGGAAGATGCCTCTCATGATGTGTAAGAGGTGCAAGGGAAGCCAAAACATTGCCCTGTAACATCCTTCACGTGAGCACCACACCAAAACCCGCAAAGTCAACAGCACATTTTCCAAAAGACTGAGCTCTGCAGCAGCCTAACACTTTTTCCATGGAAGTATACAGTTAATTTAGAACATTTCTCCACTTAACAAAAGCTGTTCTGCTTGTTCTTAATCACAGGCCGTTAAATTCACATGGCCTAAGGTGACCCTGGTGGGTGCCCTTAACCCGTGCAAACAGGCACACTCAGCCCTGCCTTTCCCCATGCAGGCAGATGACTTGGGGAAAATCTGTTCCCAGCGGGAGGCAAACATAAATAGGTGATGAAATGAACTCTACCTCCCACAGGACAGATGGGAGAGGTGAAGCACGAGGAGAAAAACCACGCTGCTGAGCCAAAGAGAACTTCGCAGGCAGAGCAGAGGAAATGCCCCCGTTCTGGGGATTTAGTCTGTTCGTAGTAAAACTGTACTCTGCACGCTAGAGCTGCCTACTTCCTGGGACTGTGCATGCTTTCTCCTTTAAACAGGGTCAGACTCTGCTCTCCGTCATGCCAAGGCAATTCTGTCACTGCCTCTGGATCCCAATCGCAGCAAAGTCATACAAGACCCTATTTCCCGATAGAAACAGAGAATTTTCATGGTGCCTTTACCCTCAGAGTTGGACATGCAGCACTGGGCTCTGACAAACTGGCCCGGATTTTCTTTTTTGAATACAATGATAAGCTCCATGTCGGGTAGTGTTTTTCTTTAAGTAATATGCCAGATGGTCTGGGGGTGTGGTTTCTAATTTTATGAAGGGGGTTATCAGTCATCTCTGCGCTACAATATAGAGACCAAATCTGTCAGAATAGAAGAAAAACCTGCCCACTCTGACTTACAAAACTTACTTTTCCAATTAAAAATATATGTTTTGCATTGCAGGAGAGAAAATGACTGTTCTTCCTTCATTTTCCAGAGATTCCGCCTTGTTACTCAGGAATATCAGACATTTTCTTCATGCATGCCTGATCCTGCAAACTCTTAGCCTACAAGATCACTCTTAATTCTCAAGTCCACCCACTGAGTTTAAACAGGGCTACTCACATGCAGAAGGACTGGCAATACCATGCACTAAAACGAGGGAGAGAATAATCACTGGAGTGATTTTGTTCTGAACCTCAGCTGAAAATGAGTACATGCTATAAAAGAGAAATATACCACTGTACAAGCCCTCACTGAACTGGCTGTTCCCTAAAGGCAATTGCAGCCCTAAGGAAATACATTTCAGAAATATCATCTTGCCAGGGACAAGGAGAAAACATTCGATTTTGCTAATTCAAGCTAATACTAAACATAGTAAACAGGCCCGATCCTGTTTACTGAGGAAAGCACGGCAATTTCAATACTCGATTAGTCACTCTGATAAGCCTTTAGTAAGAATTACTCATGACAGTAAAGCCTGAAGGACTGTGCCCAGGAAAAGCAAACGTGGGTAGCAAAGACGGGCTACTCCATGAAAACCCCACCATGCCTGAGCAGCTCAGAGCACAGCTTAGCACACGGGCAAAAGCAGCACTCACATAAGCAAGAATCGGGTGAAAGGCTGAATATTTTGGTTTTACTTTTTAATATTGTTTGAGTTCATGTCTTACGGAATTACTGTTTCATGGTGAGATAGTAAAATATTTATGTCTCTTGTTTCTTTAATGGTTTCTGAACTGCCAAATGGCAAGGAAACAGCAAAATGAAATGGGTAAACTTGTGGCTGACCTCTTCTCTTTTTGGTCTTGCATCCTCCAGTTAATATTTGCCACGAGGTAAGTAATTATTTTCTGAAATAAATTAATTTCTCTGCTGCATCTACCCATTTATTCAGCTCCGGCCATTGCCCCACTTGTCTGCCTGATTCTCTTGCAATGGAGCCACGTGAACTTTTGCTCTCCTTCTAAGTGGTATTTAAAAATGAAGCATGTGCTTGTTACGCTGAGGTATTTGAAAAAATAATGTATTCTGGTAGCTACAGAACCCTGACTCAAAGGCAGGAGCAGCATGCACTCTTTGAAAATGCTAGCGCTAAGATCCAGCCCTTCTACAACAGCAGCCAACTCCACCGAGTTCACTGGGAAAAAGATTTTAGCAGTAGTGCACTTGTCTGGTCCAACACAGCCTTCAGTGGGGAAATATGAACTGCATACCCCTTCCCTGTTGTGAAAGTTTCTCTAATTGCGGTGATAAACAACAGTGATGAAGCACTGCTCTCCAAAAATATTAAACCGATGCCAATCTGGTAATTAGTAATTAGCCTCTACGGTAAAGTCTTGTGCAAGACAGAAATACTCCCATTTTCCGTATAATGGGAAAACATTTGCTCCCTAATCAGATGAAAATTGAAAGCTATGACTGTAAAATACGCTCCTAGTGCATTCCTGCTCATTAACAGAGCACTGTACAAAAAGCAGTGAGTTAAACTCTAGAAGGATCCTGCAACTCTGAATGAAGGTGATTGAACCTGGCACAGACTTTACAAAAATACACAGCATATGGTTTAAAAGGAGATGGCCCAGTACCAATGCAAGCAAGAACTCATTCATTTTTCTCCATGTTTGTGCTTCAGCAAGATGCAGGCTTCCCCTGGGCATATCAAAGGTGCCGGGTTTATTCTCTCTCAAATGGGGGAAGAAATCACCAGGAACAAAGTGCATCAAGCGAAACCAAATGATAAGGAACCCAGCAATACCATGCTTCTAGATCTGATTTACTGCTGCAACGATCTGTTAAACTGCACGTTCTCACTACACCCATTTGCATGCCTAATGATGCAGAAAATAACCCTGCACTATTTTCTTTTGGAAAAAAAAAAAAGTGTATTTTTGAGGGTAAGCTTCATATGCAGGTTCCTGTTTAAAATCAGCGCGGGCGGTTTATTTTCCTTTTAATAAAGCCCAGCGCTTGAAGAGACATTACTTCATTCATAAATATTGTTTCAAATATTTTAAATACCTCTAGGACAGTAGTTTAAAGATAACAGAGCAATGCAGCACCAACAACAAACCTCATGGCAATTCTTCTCCGCTGCGAGACGGAGAGAGCTCTGCAAACACGGGGGGGGGTCACAAGGTCCCTCTCCACCCTGAACCCCACGAAGTTTTAATTCCCGATCGGCCCCTTGGCCGCCGCCTCCCTGTGACACGCAGCCCAGGGTCGCCTGGCTGCCGGGGCCGGTCCCCGCACGGGTGCCTCGGGCGAGGTGCGGAGCGGCGTGCGGGGAGCGCGGGGCGTGCGGGGCCTCCCCCCGGGGCGGCGGCGGCCGACGGCGCGGAAGGAAGGAGGACGGGACTAATTTACCTACGGAGTCAATCTCCAGGAGGCGCTGCAAGTCGCGGATGCTGTGGATCTCGCTGTGCGCCAGCCGCTCGATGAGCTCCTGCGGGATCTCGGCCTCCTTCAAAGACACACACACCGCGGGTCACCGCGCAGCCCCGCCAGGCGCGCCCGCAGCGCCGGCCATGCGGCGCACCGCGGCTCTGGGCTTGCCGGAGAGGGTGCGGGGTGTTTGCGGGACGTGTTGGGATGAAGCAGGGGGAAAATCCACGCACACACCCCCCCCCCCACAGCGCTCCGCGGGGCGCCGGAGCGCTCCCGCCACCCC
>VZTE01000631.1:1770324-1792405 GCA_013397775.1 Eulacestoma nigropectus
TTTAAACAGAAACTCCAGTGTAGAGTTCTGTGCATTTTTCTTTTAATTTTCTTACACCTACAGCAGCCTGGTCCTCAGTGGCTGCACATCAGTCAAGGATCATGCCTGAAGTCCCCAGCCCAGTGCAGTATCTCTCCAGAAGGCCTTCATGGAGCCCACACTGAGTCTCCAAACCCATCCTCCCTGAGCACTTTCATCCTTTCAAGACACACTGGTACCCACACACCCACTGACGGCGGTGGTCAGACCAGAGCAGGCAACCCACGTGGTGGCATCTGCTCCTCAGCAGAAATTCCCGGGGAATTCAGTGCTTTCCAGCTGTTTATTCTCAACACTTTGTACTTAGGCGATTTCTTCCTGAGAGCTGATAAAGATCCTCCCTAGCCACAAGGCACATCAGTAGTCACAAATGCAGAGAAGATGCAGAGAACCTGCCGTGGGGCTGTGGCCAAACTGCAGGTGACAAGCTGGGAGCAACCATTTCCAAAGCCCTTTTCTCACCACCTCAGGACAAGTTTTATCATTGCCCTGTTACATTCCAGGCCCAGCAGACCTCTGAGAAGCACCTCTGGTAACATCATTTGGCTGTGTCACATGGAGATGTCTTAACTTGGTCTGTCACCTGCTAGCCACCATCACATGGTCCCTGGGAGCGTGTTCCTGATACACTGCTGGGCTAGAAAGGGACCACGTACCCACATTTACACCAGAACTGCATTCCTTGGTTTTTGCAAAAAGTGAAGTGCAGAACCATAGAATTGTAGAATCATTTAGGTTGGAAAAAAGCTCTTAAGATTACCGAGTCCAACCATCTTCTCCACCCTATTGGATGTAGCATTTGTTTACCTTTCAGCAATGGTTTGTGATGCCGTTCCCATCAATTGGGATACAGAACTCCTTCTTTCTTGGAAGTCAGTGAGGAGTACAGCATTAAAGCAGAGAGCAGGCAATGGCCCTTTAAGCATTGTGTGTTTAACTGTAGCACGATCTCTCCTGCACTCGAGTGCTTTCCATAAACAGCAAGTCATCCTGGAAGGGGAGGGAGAGGATGATAAATAATCCTGTTATTCATGCGACTGCGTTCTTTCATGAAACTGGGAAAAGGCACAATAAAGTGGCAACTGCGAGACTGAGACTGAAATGCAAGGCAGTGGGTTGTGTTGCTGCAGTTATTTGGGGCTGGAAGAAAATCTGGAAAGAGAAAGGTGAGCTGAAAAGGTTTAAAACGCCAAGAAGAAAGGCAAGAGACAGGACGTAAAAGAGCAGCTTTCCCTGCATCCTTGCTTTGTGTCTCGGCTCACTGCTGGGGCTGGATGTGGTGCTGGCTGCCCACCACCAGCTCCCACGGTGTGGCTGTGCCAGAGGCTTCCCTGTGTGTGCACCTTGTGGAGACGTGGGAAGGGGAAGACACCAGAGCTCCAGTAAGGACAGCTGGGCAAGGAGAGAGGCAAGAGTGAGCAAACCCTGGGAAAGAAATCTCATGGAACAATGAGGAAGCGGAGAAGAAACCTGTTTGCTGAGGGTCCTAGCAAATGAGCTATAATTAGTTTTCGTGGGACAGTTATGGTATTTCCTCCATACTTTGCATCTGTGCCAGAGGTGCCTCCCCAGTTTGTGTTGGAGGTGCCCACGCTGCAGCCGCTGCAGCTCTCCATCTGTGCTGTCAGTGCATCCCCTGGGCCCTGAGCTGGGACAGCTGAGGCACAGGCATCCCTCCCATTCCGTCAGCCCTGCTCACGGGCAGCCTCCCACTGAGAGCGGGACACACAGCTGTGGGGGAACATCTTAAACCACTGCAGCTGTCTGCTCTCTGCATGTGAGCCAGAGCTCTCCATCCCTGGGATGCTCCTGGAAGCAGCCTGGCCCTGTACTGCTGCCTAATTGCCTGGTACCAGCCCCGTCTTTGGTTTGTAAGAGAATCTCATCCTGGGACAGTGTGCCAGCCCTTCTAAGACTTCAGTAATGACACACATCCACTTCAGCAGCACCAGGGATTGGGATAACACAGCCACATTGTTATAATCTTCCAAAAGTGCCTCTTCCCCTCGCATGGCATCAGCGCAATTCCTTCAGGCTTATAAAAGCTTAAGCCTTTGTGAACAAGACAGCCCTGGAGCCTAGGTATTGTAGAGAGAGAATTCCTCTCCATGTCCTAAATATTTTGGATGGGAAAAAGAAAAAAAAAGAAAAAGAAGAACAACATTTAAGACATCAGCTTCCCTTCTGGTGTAAATGGGAGCAGCTCCATCCAGCTTCAGCCTGGAGTCTCTGTTACACTGTCACTGTGCAAAGCTCCCAGTAAGGCAGATGGGAATTACACATGATGTGATGGGAAAGCAGCAGATACCTTTGTAAATACTGCACCCTCACACGAGCCACAAGGATCTTTCCTGAGACACCCTGCCAAACTAGCAGGTGTTTTTTGCATCAGGCCTTATATTAACACACTCCTACGGATGTCTGGCTGCATGTGCTGCATTAACGATCCCTCGGTGCATAATGGCTGGGTTAGTTTGTGAAGTTAAATACCATGGGCAAGAGCCCAGCCACAATGCATACAAACCTCAAGCTGCTTCTGTTTGTATCACAGGGGTTACTGCTGTGTTTCTCTTGCTGTGACTTTTTCTTTCTTTCCTCCTTCCTCTCGCTGCATTTTTCCCTTGTTCCTGCCCATCTTTTCCCTAGTTTGTGGTTTTCGGATTCCCTCCATCTCTCTTTATTTTCTCCATCTTTTGCCGTGTCTTTCCTGTCTCATTTAGGTTTCTGTGGATGCCAGAGAGAATGAAAGCTGCAGCCAGCCAACCCCAACTGCTCTAACACACTCCAACAGCCCCAGAGTGGTCGGATACTCCTCCAGCCAGTGCCTATCTGGAGTCTTGGGGCAGTGCCATGGGGGCTGCTGGGTGAGGATGCCACCATTTCAACTCTGGATGCGAGCAGTGGCTGCTGTGGAAGTGAAAAAGGCCAGCTCAGGCCTGCTCAGCTTCTACTGTCAGGGCAGACAGCAAGTCCAAGTCCAAAGCCACTGGGGAAAATATGTGCCCTTAGTGTAAAAGCCTGTTTTTACAGAAGCCGGTGGTAGGAGTCTTTGGGGCTTAGTCTTCTGTTGTAATTATCAATTATTTTAAACTATGTCGTGGCCAGGCATAAGAGCTGTTCAGAAACAAGGAAGGGCTGAATCTGAAGCCAGCTATCATAGACTTCTACAAAAAACCCTCGTCTGTCTTTGTAGACCTGACACTAAAGTTAGGTTGAAATTTCCAAGGGCACCAAAGATGTGTGTGTGTGTTTAACTCCCACTGAAATGGGAATTGAGGGCATTACTTAATGAGGAGGATTTGAAAAATACTCTTCTATCCTCCTTTGTTTAAAATTAAGATGCCAGATTCAAACATCCATGCCAGCATGGTGTCTGTTTCCATTGCTCATGCTTTTAGTCGTGTAGTTGTTGTCATGGTCCTTCGTGGAGGTCTCACCTTTGGTCCCAGGCTCTCTTGGCCCTCGTTTAGCTTTTTGCAGTAGTTCCATGGTGCATGCACACACACAAAGCACAACAGCTGGTGGATCTCTTATTCATGGCTTAATCACTTCCCTCCGGAGGTGTGCGGTGTGATGTGTGGTCTTGCTCAATCCTGGCTTCCTGAGGGATGGAGCAGGAGGGTCAAACACAGCCCAGATTCAGCCCAGCACTTAGGAGCATGACTAACCCAGGGCATGGAGTGTTCTCTCGACGTCATTAGGATGGACCTGCTTCTTTTCCTGGCGTTAAGCAAGCATTTAGTCCTTTGGAGTTTGTCTTACCCCACCCTTCCCATCCCATGCTTATCTCGGCATCACACTTTGAGCTGCCCACTGGTTTTCCACACATCTCCTCTGACTTTCCCCAGGCCATCCATCTGATCTCATAACCACAGCTCCTCTGGTGGTTCACCACGTGCCCCCCGTCCCACCCTTTCTAAGGGTTTGCTGTATCACTGCTACTTTCCTATGCTTCTGGAATTTCCCCTGAAGGCCCTGAGCCACCTACTCCATAAGTGTCATCAGACACCTTTTGCTGGGAGGGTTTTGTTTCTTTGTTCCATGGTTGCGTAATCCAAATTGGCTGTCGATTCAATTCAAAATGCCATCACACCAGAGCAGGGCCTCTGCATTCGCAGCAGTTGAGAAAAATAAAATGGTGATAAGGAGCCAGATGGCTCAAGAGATTGGGAATCATAGATGGAGTCTGTAACCTCGACATCACTGCTCCAAAACGCAGCTCTGATCCACAGTGAACTTCGTGGGCTCAGTCCAATTTCTAGTGTACGTATGGTCATGCCAGCAAACCTTCCCTTATAAACACCCCCTGCTTTGGCTAAGAGGCCTGAAGAGGTGTGTGAGAGTCCCTCAAAACAGAGGAAATGTCACCTGCTGCACATGGAGGATGCAGTCCCCAGCAGTGCTTGTGCACCATCTGTGGCAAGGGAAATTCTAGTTGCAGAACTGCCCACCTGGCCAGCTTCCACAGGGAAGACATTTCCTTCTCTCCCAAATTATCTTTCAAGCCATTTTTAAAATTGCCTCATGGCTAAGTCTCATGAAAACTGCAATTCTGCAGTCCCAGAGGTCTGACTGATTCCATGTGTACCTGATGAGAGACTCCTCAGAGGTAAGAGAAGTTTGTCAATATGTCAATAAAAGAATAAGAAGCAAGTGAGAATTTGTGTCTGGAGCATCCCTAAGATTAAATCAGTGTGAGAACAAAATCTGGCCATGCACACAGGAGCCAAAAGCCTTACTAAACTAAGCTACAATTTCTTGCAGCACAGCCTTCCTTCCTGCTGATGGTTATTTTCTAACCTCGCTGTGCAGGAATTGGAAAGAAGCAGGTGCCAGAGAAGAGGTGACTCTGAAATGGCACTAAGGTCATTACAGAGCAGGAGAAGAGCAATCCAGCCTCCCAGGTTTCATTTACTAAAGCCATAATAGTCTGGTGGGGCATCAGACCCCTTAGTGGTAGTCTTCAACTGTATGTGAAGGCAAAAGAGCAAACAACTGCTTTTCTTTGCAAGGCTTCTTGGTGTGGATGTTGTCTGTCCTCAGCCCATGTTCACTCAGCTGCTCTCTCACAGATTCCCCTTGCCCCTGCTGGAAAGCTGCCCAGGAACTCCCTCCACAGCTTAAGGGCCAAGACCAAATCAGCTCAGTCAGGCTTGTTAGAATCATAGAGTCATTAAGGTTGGAAGCTCTAAGATCATCAAGTCTAACTATGCAGCCAGCACTGCCAAGGTCACAGCTAGATGGTGTCCCCAGGGGCCACACCTACATGTCTTTTAAATCCCCCCCAGGCACAGTGACTCCACCACTGCCCTGGGCAGCCTGTTCTAATGCTTAACAACCCTTTTGGTGAAGAAATGCATCCTAATATCCAATCTAAACCTCCTCTGGCAGAGCTTGAGGCCATTTCCTCTTGTCTTATCGCTTGCTGGAGAAAAGGGTGACCCTCTCCTGGCTACAACCTCCTTTCAAGTAGTTGTATAGAGTGAGAAGGTCCCCACTGAGCCTCCTTTTCTCCAGGCTGAACCCTCCAGCTGCCTCAGATGCTCCTCCTCAGACTTGTGTTCCAAAGGGACTCCTTGTTACGTGGGTTCCTGCCTTGCCTTGCCACCCTGCACAGGTCGTTCTCATTCTGTGGTCCTTGTTTTGCCTACCCAGGCGTCCCCCAGTGCTCCTGGCTGTGGGATGCCCATGGCCAGCCAGTGCTGCTCTCTGCACCCCTGAGAGCTGGTCCCATCCCACGTGTCCACAGCCCCGTGTCGGCTCTGGGGAGCTGCTTCGTACCATCCACAACTGTTTGGTTTATATTCGCGTATCGGGCCGTGACCCTGAACTGGCTTCTCCCTTTAAATTCCTTCCACATGGCTCTGCCCACACTGTCCACAAAGCCTCTCAAAGAAATGCAGCTTGGAAAAAAAAAAAAAAAAATCTGAGAAGAAGAAAACCCCCTTCACAACAAAATGTCCTTCTCTCTCCAGCAGCTCTGCTTGGGTGCGGTTTTCCCAACACTCCCCCGCAACCGAGGCGAGGAGTCTGTTCAGCTCTGCTGCTGCCGGCACTGCAGGGACAGGGTCACCCCTCAGCTGGGCACAAACACCCGCACTGCAGGGACGGGGACACCCCAGGCTGGGCACAAACACCCGCACTGCAGGGACGGGGACACCCCAGGCTGGGCACAAACACCCGCACTGCAGGGACGGGGACACCCCAGGCTGGGCACAAACACCCGCACTGCAGGGACGGGGACACCCCAGGCTGGGCACAAACACCCGCACTGCAGGGACGGGGACACCCCAGGCTGGGCACAAACACCCGCACTGCAGGGACGGGGACACCCCAGGCTGGGCACAAACACCCGCACTGCAGGGACGGGGACACCCCAGGCTGGGCACAAACACCCGCACTGCAGGGACGGGGACACCCCAGGCTGGGCACAAACACCCGCACTGCAGGGACGGGGACACCCCAGGCTGGGCACAAACACCCGCACTGCAGGGACGGGGACACCCCAGGCTGGGCACAAACACCCGCACTGCAGGGACGGGGACACCCCAGGCTGGGCACAAACACCCGCACTGCAGGGACGGGGACACCCCAGGCTGGGCACAAACACCCGCACTGCAGGGACGGGGACACCCCAGGCTGGGCACAAACACCCGCACTGCAGGGACGGGGACACCCCAGGCTGGGCACAAACACCCGCACTGCAGGGACGGGGACACCCCAGGCTGGGCACAAACACCCGCACTGCAGGGACGGGGACACCCCAGGCTGGGCACAAACACCCGCACTGCAGGGACGGGGACACCCCAGGCTGGGCACAAACACCCGCACTGCAGGGACGGGGACACCCCAGGCTGGGCACAAACACCCGCACTGCAGGGACAGGGACACCCCAGGCTGGGCACAGAGCACCCACACACAGTCCCTGCCCACAGGGGCTGAGCACCTTCCTGGAGTCACTGCATGGCTGTAAAACAGGGCTTTTACCCAGCTTTCATCCCAAGAGCCTTGTTGCCCTTTAGCCTCTGCCATTGCACAGCACTGGGATTGTGCCGTGGGGCCGGGAGCCTTCTCCCCTGGGTGAGGAGCCCATGACAGCCCCTCTCCATTCTCTCCCTTACATATAAACATATATATAGGACTGTCCCCATATAGTGGCAGCTCCACACATGTGCTTGCTGGTGGGCGGGTAGCTCTGCATTTGCCCTCATGATTTCATGCCAGAAACATTTGCAAGTTCAGCTCGCCGCTCGGTTTCCCCTCTCTCTCTCTCCTTCTCCCTGTCAGGGTTACTCCCCGAGTCTACGAAGGCGTCCCACATTCCCCCCACCAGGCCATGGGCTCCTGCCTGCCTACATCCCTCCACCTTCATCATTCCCTCATCCTGCCCCAACCTCTTAATGATTTTCTTAAAGACTTTCAGTAAGATCAAAATAAATTTTGCCATATGCATTGCTGTTATCGAGCCTTCCCTTTTTGCCTCTTTTCTCAGCAGCTATTTTGGGATAATTAATAATTCACAGCGAGGCTTGGCACAGCAATGGTTAAAGGGACGAAGCTGAGCTGACGCAGGAGCCTTCTGGACAGAAGCAGTTTTTTAAAGTCTTATAAGTGCTATTTTTTTCTTTAGGAAAGGAGTGGATTTTTTTTTTTTTTTTTTAAGTGTTGTGAGAACAGGAATGTTTCTCTTTTAGCCAATTCCACATACTTTTTGTTATAGGAGAAGATGTGGTCTGAGGGTTTTAGCAGAGGCTAAAACAGGGGAGAACTGGATCTATTTTGGTGGTGTATCAAGTGGATAGGAAATAATCGAAAATGCTGCGTTAAAAAATGAGTTTCGCAGCAGCTCCAGGCGAACCCTGTTCCGCAGGGAGCCCTCCCTCCCCTCACCTGCCCAGCACCCAGCAGACCTGGCAGATGTGTAGATTTGATCCATTCCCGCCCTTTGGCCAAAAGACATTCCTTTAATCATGCCCTCCTGGGAACTGAGGTTGCGAGTGTTTTTCTGTCGGTGAAATGAAGCACGCTGGCTGCCAGAGGCTGTTGCGAGGCTGTGTTCGGGGGGGTGCGTTGCATGGTGGACAGACAGGTCTCTCCTGGGGCTCCCCTGGGATGCTCCCACATGTTCTGGGAGATGGGCAGCCTGTGGCTTCGCTCAGGCTGAAGCACATCAAACATCCCTCGCTGGGCACGGTGGCGCAGCAGCCTCCTGCCTTCTATCGACTATTTTTCCTTCCCCACCTGCTGCCTGGGCTGGGATCAGAGCTCAGATCCATCCGCTCTCATCCCAGCACGCTGTCTCCATCACACCCTGCTCAGTGGAAAGGTGACGGAGTTTTTCCAGGACCCCACATGACACACATCCCCTTCTGAGGACATTCACTGGTCCCATCACTTCAGACACACCTCCAGGTCTGCCAGCAGCCTCGCCTGTAATGATGGGTGGGATGTAAAATGGATTAAAAAGCAGAGGCCAGAACTTTTTTAGGTTAATCTCTTAATGCAAAAGGATCATATTTGGCAGCAACATAAGGCAAGCTCTCATCAGTTTATATTTCTGCTTTTCTTCCCTTTAACAATCTAATTTTGTACATCACTGTGTGGAATCCAGATACAGATAATCCTCCCTCAGTTAACACCACTCTGGTTGTGCCCTATGGAAATATGTGTGCTGCCAGTGGGAGCTGGAGACATGACGGTGCTTTGCTGGTCTAGAGACTGTCTGGAGGGGTTTTGGCAGGTAATAGACAGCTCAGGGTCACAAGAAGAGCTCTGGAGACACTTTCCTTGAGCACTTTTGGAAAAAGTGGTCTTTTGTGTTTGCATTTCACCTTACACTTTGGTGCAGGGGACAGTTGGTAGCTATTGAAAACTGAAATATTCTGATTGTCGCAGAGGAGAAACTCACAATTTTCCCTGAAAAACTTTCACACCAAATGGAAATTTTCTGACAAACTATTCAGCCAGAACGACCTTTTGTGCTGCAGAACAAACTGTGATGAACATTTTTTCTACCAGGTTTTTATCCTGACATTATGAATCCTGATGGGGGATTAGCTAACACGGCTCGTTATCAGCACATGCAGCATCAGAGAGGGGGACTTGGAGCTATGTGAGATCTCAAAAACAACCATCTGATGCCAATATGCAATTTGAGATGCTGCCTGACCCGAAAAGGAGGATTCATGGGCTAAAGTTGGTGCTAATGCTAATCCCAGCTATGGGTGAAGTTGCCCCAAGGCTGAATTTGCCCCAGGAGAGTCAAGCCGGGCAGTGGATTAACTTCTAAGAAACTCAGAGTGAATGAATTAGGGGAATTACTCGGTAGGGTCAGCAATGAAATCATGAGTCCACTGCAGAGGAAACAGGATGCATTTCTAAAGGGCTAAGAATGGCCCCTTTGCTAGATTTATGGGGCTGAGGTGGTGAGCGCGGGGTCAGATAATAACCTTTCAAACCACCAAGGCAGACCAAATATGCTTTACCATGGCCCGCTTGCCTTTCAATGCATGTGTGTCATGTTTGGAAAACAAGGCCCCGTCTGTCCGGGCCGAAACAGCAGCAACAAAATAACGCTGCTTGTTAGGGGAAATGCCACCGCGGAAAAAGATAATTGAAACATTCAGGCTGGCAGTGCATGGGGATAAAGGCAATAAATCCTGAGAGCACACTGCCTTATCTCGGGCGGGAGCTGCCGGCGCTACTCCTTGGCCTGCGTTCCGCCTCGTCCGTGCGCGGCTATCCCGAGGGCCGGCCTTCAGCCAAGGCCACCGGCCCGCGATACAACAGGGGTGCTGGATCGGGACAGACACCTGTCCCTCCTCCTGCTGCAGCCGTTCTCCCTCCCAGGCAGAGGGGGAAGCATCTGCAGCGTGTTGGGGTGTGTGCGCTAACCCCGAAGGCGCCCCGAAGCAAAACACCGCGAAGCAGCACAAAGCTGTGTGGGGGAGGTTTAGGGTGGATGTGAGGAAAAGGTTCTTCACCCAGAGGGTGGTTGGACACTGGGACAGGCCCCCCAGGGAAGTGGTCACAGCGCCAAGCCTGACACAGTTCAAGTGTTTGGAGAACGGTCCCAGGCACCAGGTGGAATTTTTGGGTTGCTTTGTGTGGGGTCAGGAGTTGGACTCGGAGATCCTTGTGTGCCCATGATTCTGTGAAAACAGGAGGCAGAGGTGGGGCCGGGAGGGACACGCAGCCCCTTATGGTGCCACTCCAGGCTGTCCAGCCCTGGTGGGTGCCCAGCATCACCCAAAGGGCTCAGTAAGCTGGAGATGCTGCTCCAGTGCTCACAGACTCCTACCCCATTGCTGGAGCTTTCATGATGCTCCACAAGCCACTGCTCCAGGGACTCTGAATTTATCGTAACATTACAGAGAGTAAGTGGCCAAGGAACCCCCGTAATTCACCTACAAATCTGACACAAAAATGATGCAAACGTTTCTTCTGGATTTATGCACGGCTGAAACATGAGCAGTAGAGGGGGAAAACCTGCAAACAAAACTAGTATCCTCAGGTCTTCTGCTTATTACATGGCAACAAAGGTATGTGATGCTGCAAAGCTCTTGGCTTGTGGCCCCGCCCTGCTCTCACACAAATCCTGGAGAAGTTACACAAGTGCAATGGGAATCCATGAATTTTGATGAGGAGTATCCCTGCTTGCCACCTTCATGCCTTTGTGACAGGAGGCAGCACAGAGATGTGCTGCAAGGCAGCTGGATGGCAGTGACCACTTCACTGCTGCCCAACAGGGCCCCCCCTGGCTTTGTCCACCCAATTTTCCATGCTCAGTGCCCGCTCTCCTGTTGTGGCACTGAGATTCTTCTGGGAGTGGTTTTTCAGCTGGCAGCCTGGGCAGCAGCAAGGCCCAGCCCCAGCCAGGTAGAAAGGGCCCATGATGGGACATGGACGCCAGGGAGCACATTTGGGCTGCAGGGCAGCTCCCCTTTGAGCTTTTTGAGAGCCCACCCTCTGCCTCTTTAGTTGCTTTGATGTTCTTCAGATGGAGACAGGATTTACAAATGCTTGACTGTAAGAAGGAACAGAGGAGGATGTAGAGGACAATGCTATTTCTTTCCCCCATCTGCTCAAGGGCTGGATCCTGCAAGTACTGCTGAGACAAACCCACAGCCAGGGGGGAAATGATGTTTTCCAAGACCACTCCAAGGTGGGCAGTAGCACAGAGCAATTGGCTCCAATCTGTGTTGCTTTGTGCTTGACAAGCAGCAGCCAGAGTCTCTCCAGGGAGACCTGCTTTTCCTAAGGTGCCAGCACAACTCCTTACACGGAGCACAGCAGTCTGAGGTCCTGAGGCATCGCTGTCAGACCCCAGCTCGCTATGGAAATGTTGCTCTGGGAAGGATTACCTCTCTCTGCAAAACACAAACCTTTCTTCTTCTCTGCTGCAGTAATTTTTCTGCAATTATAACTTACACTGAGCAGCTCCAACTGCAGGCATTAACACAGCACAGGCTGCAGCCTCCCTTTACCTTCGGGTGGACAGCACGGATCAGACGGCACCAGGATGGTTTCAGCATGAATCACTCACTGCCTCTGTAACCAACATTCCCATAACCTAAATCTATCAAAAAGAATATAAACCACATCAGAAGCCAGTTCTCAGATACTCATTTGCTAAGACTTTGGAAACCTCTTATATTAAACAGATCATCTCTTTACAGGAGTATGAAGCTGCCCTAATTATACAAAGGGTGGAAAGGGACAATCTTCCATCTGGGAAGGCTGTTTAACTTCTTCTGGCTTCCTAAAAAGCTATTGTCTTGTAAACTGAACATTCCTTCACTGGCCTGGTAGACACAACATTCCCCATGTCCCAACCAAGGGCTGCAAGGAGCAGCAGTGCCCGAGCCAGGCAGCCTGAACACCCCCGGGCACAGCCCCACAGGGGCTGGTGCTGGCTGCCCCTGCAACACCCCATTCAGAGCACAGTGTGCTGCCAGACACGGTTCTGCCTTGGCTTTTGCCTGTGGTTCCTCAGCAGCGGCCTCTGGCCTGGTTTTTTTTGGAAGGAAAAGGTGCTCTGTGCAGCCCCGTCCTTCACACCAGGAATCACTGTGATTGTAGGGACCTCACTGGGTGAGCAGCAGCCTCTGCAGCATTGATCTGGTGGCTCTGAGGTTTCTCGGCGTGGCTGGAGATGCAATGAAGGAGATAGGAAGAGAACCCCAGATTTTCGGGAAGAGGAACAGCTTCATCACGAAGGCTGCCTCGTTTCTCACCAGCCACCAGGGCAGGTCCACTCCCACTGACCACCTGAGGAGGGTGATGTCTCAGGATGCTAAACAACATCCCTCAAACCCCCTTCGCTTGCAAACCTTGCACAGCTCTTTCCTGCAGCTGGAAAACCAGCTGTGAGTAGCAGTGAGGTGTCAGCTACTAACACCACGTCACATCTTCTAGGGAAGACCTTCCTTCCATGTTATGAGAATCCCAGGCATTTTTATTTGGCACCAGTAGCTTTTATTCTTCCCTTCCTTCATCTGTCATCAATACTGTGTTCAGTTTCTGCTTGTGTACATGCTCTGGTAGATGCCATTGTACAACTGACGGGCCTTAAATTCACACTTTGTGGGAGGCATATTTCTTTCCAAAGGTTTTACATTACTGGAGGTAGCAAGTCACAGAATAAAACCTTTGTTGCAAATATCATTTGAAGTTAATCTTCATATAATCCACAGTAAATATTTATGTGCAATGCAATAGTGGCTGGATTTGTTTACAGTTTGAAATTCTAAGAGAGGATTCCGTATAGATTAGTCAGCTAATCTGCTGTAATCTGCTTAAAAAGCAACTGAAATGGGTTTTCTTTCACTGAATCATGTTAGCCCTGTGTATGCAGTGACTTCAGATAGGGAAGGGATTCAGGCACAAAAGGGCATTTACCTTGTGGGTGCTCACAGCATTGCTCGCATTGCAGGAGAGCCATAAATTTCCTCTTCTGCCTTAGAGAACGGGACAGCTGCAGTGACTGAATTTAAGCTGAGATGAGTGTCAGGCTCTTCTATCCCATTTCCTTGCTGCAGCTTTTGAACTGTATCGCCTGGGGATAAACTGATCTTTGATGAGGCACCTGCACGGTGTCTGCACAGAAGTCATCCTTTCTGAATTTATTCTGTCTTATTTCGCTCCCTCCTAAGGAGATCTACAGGAGGTGTCTCTACCTAGCGTGCTCCTGAGTTAATAAGGAAAGCATCCCATATCCTTTACTCACAACTCACCTTTGTTCACAGGGGAGTTGCAGCTCAAGGTGGAAAAAGATTTTAGATACTCGCCGTACTCCACAGAAGGTCTCTGGGTGATGTGGGCATCCATGGGACAGATGTGTCTCCTCTGGGCTGTAAGGTCCAGGCTTGGACCTCTAATAGCCCAAGGACTGAAGGGCAAAGCCTGGGCAGCAAACTTGGAGATCTTCCTCCAACCCGCCGAGCAACAGGCTTGTCTGGGAGGCTCAGCTAACACATGGCAGAGATGGTGTGAATGGTGATGAAATCCCATTCTGTGACTTTCACCAATATTCAAAGGTTGGAGAGGGATCCCTCCAAGCCCTTGTTCCTGGTGTGGGGATGCCCACACAGAGGTGGCCTCACTGGTACAAGGTGCTGGTTGCAGCACGGGTGAGTCCTGAGCCCTCTGTACCCTGTCTCTCCGGGACACAGGCAGGAGCCAGGCAGGGAACAGCCCTGCTGGGAGAAAAGGGGGCTGAAACAAGCCATCCTGTGGCTGCTTTATTTCCCATTTAACCACCACACCTGGGACCAGCCAGGTGGCAGATGGGGTTGCCTGCATCTCCCTGCTCGTCACTGGTTTCAAATCCCATCTCCTGCCCCCTTGCACTGGGAGGGCTGGGCACCCCCTGCCTGCAACCTGCTCCTCCGTCCAGGTGAGAGCAGTGGCTGCAGCCCAGCTGTGCTTCTAGAGGTTGAGACCTGGAACCTCCCCAGAGAAACCTGGGGAAGGCAGAGCATGCCTTGTGTCCTCCCATAAACAGCAACACCGGCAGGACCGTGGCTCCCAGTCTGGGAGGGGACCTGGCCCATCACCTGTGCTGCCCTCTGGCAAACACGTCAGCCTTTGGTGTCGGGGCAGTCCCTTTTCTCTCCTTTCACACATCCCCAGTGCTGGTAGGTCATTTCAGTGTGGGTCCCTCTGAATAATACATTCATCCACAGTCCTTCCCCCACCCCATCCTCAGCAAGGCCTTCACGAGTTGAATACGGTGGCTCGGCTCCAGCACACACAGCTGCCGTCACTGCTGCAATTCTTTTGCCTTGAGAAAAAGCATATACAATTTAATATGCTCCTGGCACAACAGCTTTTCTGTAGCGGAGGAGGCGGGTTTGTTTATGGCTATTTTGATAGGGCAGCTTTCATCCGGACACAGGTTCTGCTGCATCTCCCTGGCCGCACAAGGGCGCCTTTGTTGGGCTGGTTCTCGTGTTCCTCTGCCCGTTTTGGTACCTTCTCCTGCTCCCTGCAAACGCAAGGTTTAAAAAGCCATCCTTGCTAGTCGTGTTATTCTTTAAAAGCTAGATCCTGGGCTAAGAGCCAGACATGCAAGGCAATGGGAGAGGGTGTGATGCTTTACTGGATATGTGTCAAGGATATGAACCATCCTGCCATCTCATGGGAATTTGGCCCATGGAGCAGAGCTCGTGGTGCTTGTGGTGGCCGTTAGCAGTGACTTACAGGCTTTCCAGGCTGGGGAGCAGCTCTGTTGCTTTCTCAGATACCTTCAGCCTCGCCGAGAGCCGTATGAAACATGAACGGGGGCACAACTCCTTCCTCCAGGCATGGCCAAGACAGGGCTTTTCCATCCCTGCAGGAGCTGGTGGTGAGAGCAGATTCCCTTCCGACAGCAATTTCCAGAGTCACCCTTATGCAAGTTAAACTGTGAACAGTGACACATCTCCCTGCTCCGCACTCCCACGGCACCTCAGCTCCCCAGGCAGGGTGGGGTGCGGAGGAGATGCACCTCCGGGCTGGGAAGTCTCCATCAAACAACTCAGAGTCTGCAAGTGCAGCCAACTCCTTCTATCTGGCAAGCAGCTTGAGCTGTCCCTGGTTGATGAGGAGAAACAATCTCTTGTGTTTTTCAGACGCTGAGCCTGTTCCCTCTCGCTGCCGCAGTGGAAATAAATGGTGGGAGGGTTTAGCCAGCACTAATTCATTGCCACGTTCAATCTGAAGCCGCTGCGACTTTGTGCTTGGCCCACAAACACACAGAGAAAATGAAACCGGATAGAAAATACAGCGGATCATCCGATCATCGTAAGCACATGGGAACGAAACAGAGTCACTCTGTAGTGCACATGAATTCCACACATGTGGAGGAATGCAAAGCAGCTATTGTACCCCCAACTTTGCAGATCCATTTCACTGTTTTCCCAGTTTATCTGGAAAATACATACTGCATGGTACTGTACGTCGTATTTCACTGCTATGCACCATGATGTCTTCTAATGGAACAATTGCCATGCTTGTAGTCTAAGGGCAGTACAAAAGTGCTTTCAAATAATAACAATACATTTTCTGTATAAAGAGGATAGGGAGTAGCCACTTCCCAGAAAGGCTTGGTTCCCCTGGAGCCAGCAGTATGAACATCCAGAGCGCCAGTAACAGCAGGCAGTGGTGAGAAATTCCCTACCTCATCATCAGTCTATACATCCTGTTTCCAACTGGCAGCTCTGGGAAGAGTGGAGGCTGTCAGCACCCACCGAGGGTAAGGTGAATGCACCCCGCGAGTCTTGGCAGCACCAGGCTCCATTTATCCCATCGGGGCTTGGGTGGGGGGCGCTTCTTTGGCAAAACAACTCTGTCGGCTTTGAACCGAAGCTGTGAGCAGAGGAGCAGCGTTCTCACAGCCCAGCTCCCAGAGATCGCACAGCAGCACAGCATCTGCCAATTCATTCAGCACTGCTGGCCCGTGCAGCAACATGGCACGCCGCTGTTCCACGTTTGGAGGCAGTTTATACTGGAATAGGAGCAGTCTTCTTGGGTAAAATGATTATTTTTTTCCTCCATAAGGTCTCATGACTTTTTAAAGGGAACCCTGCACACTTCAAATTGCTGAAGCACAAGAGCATGGGAAGTGTGCTGCAGCTGTTCTGGGCTGTGGAGGCTCTCTGTGGTACTTGTGCAGAGAGTCACTTGAAAACAAGGATTAAAGCACAGCTGAGGAGGGGCTGACACACTCAGAAGGGAAAAGTTACCCTTGTATGTCTGACACAGGAGTCAGAGCAGCCCAAGGAGACGCTCGTGCTTTGCTTTCCTTGCCCAGGCAAAGTGCAGCCTTTTTTCTAAAAACTCAATCCAGATTTTTAGACATCAGAAGAATCGCTCTGGTATTGGAGCCTGATCAAGCACAAAAAACATCCTCAGCCTTCAGAAAAATACCAGATGGCTGCAGATGCCAGCTCCTTCGGCCACGCAGTGTTTTGAGAGAAAAGGCCAGCTTGTTGTGAGAGTGCTGCATCCCAGATACAACTCTGTGGAGCAGCAAAGAGCCACAGAGAAATCCCTGGAGGAGGAGAAGCATCCAAGCCAACGTATTCCCGTAATATCAGATTTTCAAGGCTGCACATATGCTCATATCCAAATGTGCTCTCCTTCTCCAGAGGGAAGAGGGACCTACAGAAGTGACTCTGGCTGGAAATGCTCTTATGAGTTTCTGAGCAGTTGTATGCACTTGAAGCTCCAGTCACTGTTGCCAAATCATTGGAAACAAGTTAAAAAAACATACCTGGCAATGTAAGAGGGGATAATTTGGTGTCTACATAGTGAACTGGTGTTTGGAATATCAGCTGTGAGACTTGAAGCTGGTTGGTGCTCAGTCACCTACTCTTTGAGGGGGTCATCATGGTGTTGGCGATGCACAGGATAATATTCTCTCTGCTTTGCACTTCTCCCATAAATAGGTCAGTGAAAGGATTTATGCACCATTTAAGACTTAAAACTGAATGGGATGCACACACCTTTCACAGCAGGAGAAATGTTACCCTTTGTGTGGTGACTCCACTTCCGAAGACCACTGGCCACAAGACAACCCAGCAGCCAATAACCCAGCTGGGGTTACTTGGTTCTCCAGCAGCTCCTGTTTCCCACCAACACCTGAACAGGTAACATGGTGTCAGGCCGTGCTTGCTTGATGATCAAGGGAGGATTCGCAGCGTTCATGTGGCTCATTGACTTTAGCACCACTCTAGTGCCACGAAGCAGTGGGAATGCCTGAGCGAGCCAAAGTAATGTGATACACACACCAAAGCCTGGTCAGCCACATGGCCTTGTGAAAACCTGAGGTGCAATTAGTTTCTATTAAAAAAAAAAAAAAAAAGTCTTTTCTTTTGTCTCAGGAGTCCTGAAATGGCTGTGACACAATTAAAACCAACCGAAAAAAGAATGACCATGAGGAGTGGTGAGATGCTCTTTTCTGGGGAGCGTGGGCCGGTAATGTCCTTCTGGAAGGACCTCAGAGAGAGTGGTCACTTTTGATTACTACATGATGTGAGTAATTCTCTGGAAGGACCAGTCCTTCCCTCCTGAATCATAGCAAAGGGGGGAAAAATAACACACTCCAAAAATGGACAGCCCTTGGATGTCGGGAGCCGCCCAAGGTTTCTGTGCGGGTCCCACCACAGAGAAGCAGCAAGGAGTGAGCCACTGGCCCTGCCCTCTGCTCTGGGGTGACAGCTCCAGCTCTGGACCATAACACACCTACTGATGTGGCCACCCAGAGCTCTGGTAGGTAGGATGGCACTAACAGCACACAGAACACCTCCTCACCCATAAGCCACGCTCTCCAGTACTTCAACCCATGCCTGCACCCTGATGCATGAGGTACAGGTGGTTCCTTTGAAGGCTCTGCCTTCTCTGAGAAGTTTGTCCTCAGTGTAGTTCCTGGCCAGCCCACGGCATGAACACGAGCCACGGCAGCAGCACGGTACATCCCTGGTGCCAAAAATGGGGCTGTGCTTCAGTCCCAGGGCAGCCGCTCTTCTAAAAATCCATGTGTGGCCAAAAGCTGAAAGGAATGACTGGGACAGACCCCTGGTGTGGTTGGGACCAGGGGCTTTGCCTATGATGAAAAGGATGAAAGGGTGAAAAGGAGCAGCACTGGTTTTTGAGAAGGAAAGAGCCTGTTTTTCCCCGGGTGTACCCCCTGCACGTACGACAGGCTCAGCATCAGTCCTGAGGGTGGCACCTGGACAGCGACAGGAAGGTCCCAGAGACACCTTGGACCTCTATTTCTTTATATAGACATATATGGTTACATTTAAATGAATTTTTTTCCTTCATGCTAATCCTCCACAAAACCAGTTTGGTTTCCATTACTTTATATAGCACTGGGAATCTTGGTCTCATTTTTGTCCCTTTGCATCTTTCTTTTCAGTAGAGCTCAAAGTTTTGATGATATGCAGATTTTAACTGGAACATGACATCTACTCACACAGACTTCCATTAGCAATAAACCCACAATGGCCACTTATAACGTAGAAGAATTTTATTCATACCATAATCCTGTCCCATCATCCACTGCAAATATTACAATTATCTTCAAAATGTCACTGAATATCATTTTGTTCCACTTAAAGCACAGGAATCCTGGTGTTAGACAGTTACATTTCTCTTGAGAGTGCTTATAACAGAACCATAATTCAAACGTATTTTCCATGAGCTGTAAAGGTTTAAAGCAAAGAATCTGCAGTGTGTCTGTGTGCTCGAGTAACTTTTAAACAGTGAGGCTAATATTTGGTGTTTGACAAGAGATGTGTCCTGCGTATTACGCGAAACACCCACAATTTTTTTACCAACACAACAGAAATGCAACGGGTAAAAGAACATACTTGAGTGACTGGTAACCTTTAAAAAATATTTCTTTTAAAAATTGCACAAGAGAATACAAAAACAGTGTAGCAAATAACCAAATGCGCATACATTGACCTATCTATATAGAATGGGGGTCTGCCTATATAAATGTACGTGATAAAAATTGCAAGGTTGGAAACTGTGAATGGTCATATTTAATAACACGTGCAAGAAGCATAACATAACCATAATAAATAGCAGCAATGAATATACACCAACGGGACCACTGAAATGATGCTGAAATAAATTAAGCACCTTTGAGTGATGAGAAGAGCGTGAAGCTGAGAAGATTTTTAGCTCTGTGAGAACCACTGCGGGCAGCTACTGGAATATTGGGCCCTTGGTGGGAGTCAAGAGGAAAGTGTCCAGTTAGTATTTGTTAATTCCAAAGAAGAAAGCATATTGTGTGTCAGTAGGACTCATTTTAGTCATTGAGCCAAGTTCACCTACACCTCTAGTTTCAAAAGGGAGATTGCTGCCGTATTTCACTGCATAACCTTTGGCATGTCAAAGGTACAGAAAGTTTGTATTTTCTCAGAAATTTCACTCATTGTAAAGAAGAAATGGAGTTTTGGCCCAACTAAAGAGCAGGCAGTGCTGTTTAGGGTGGCTGAGATGCAGAGCTTTGCTGCTGCTGGCAACGACAGGTTTACCTGCAAAGATAAAGCTTTGCAAAGCATAATCCAAATGATCCCATCCTTGAGGGCTGTGCAGTTCCCCAGCCTTGAGGGATCTGCAAAAAGCTCCATTCAGGAGGAGCCCCATGTGTAGGCAGGGCAGCAATGACTGCCAGCAAGGCTGTGAGGCCCCTGGAGGGACCTGGGCACCGGGATCCTGGTGCTCTTTGTTACACAATACCGGTCTTTTGGAGGAGAAGCGGCATTTTGAAGCACTTATTTGGCTTTCAGAAAATTTTAAAAAATTCTAAAATTTAGTCATATAGTAGAAGAAAGGCATTTGAATTTAATTAAGTGGACCTTATTAAAAACAAGCTGCTGTATTTGTCCCTGAAGTGCACCTGGCACCATCTCTTCAGCATTTCATATAATGTTCAGAGAAGTGGCTGAGGACACTCTGCTGAGTTTTGAAGCCAACTTAATTCAGCAGAGAAGCCCCCATTGGACTTCTAAGGACTCTAATGTAAACCCTCATTTAAAAAAAGCTGAGGACAAATAACTTAGGTCCTAAAGGCTCCATTTGAATTCTTATAAAATGCTGTCCCTTGACCTCTTCACCCAGAAGACTGGAGCAGGCTGTTTGCCTGAGCATATCCTACAAAGCAGACCCAAAAGGGTTTGTGACATGGAGGAATATGGCCCCTATATCTAAGCCACAAACAAAATCACTCAAAAACTTTACTTTTCCCTGGCTTGCTGGAATGATCAAAACCTTCCTCCAACCTTCCCCCTTAAACTGCATCTCATGAATGAGACTGCCACTCATCCCATGGGATTTCAGAACGCCCCGGTCCATAACCAGTGAAAAGTCTTTTAGAAGTGACAGGCAGAGAGAGATCACAGAATCACAGACTGGTTTGGGGTGGAAGGGACCAGAAAGGCCATCGAGTTCCAACCCCCTGCCATGGGCAGGGACACTTTTCACATCACTTGATCAAAGAACCTTGACAAAAGGTGAATAAGACCGGCTTTAAAGATAATAAAGAGAACAGAAATTTATATGTATTTTAAATAGTTGAACCCACAGTTTTAAGCTATATGAACCAACAATAGGTAAAAACCTTGTCTGCAAGCCAAGAGCCCAAACGAGCCCCAGTCTTCCCCAAAGCTAGTCTTATCCAGTTATCCTTCCACTTCCATCATACATGAGATCTGAGCTGACAACCACTATATGACATAAACAGAAAAAAATACACATGAAATGCACACTTCTTAATTTTTTTTCTTCATAAAGCTATGGAGCTGCACAGAACAAATTTTAAGTGCACAAGGTCACACGAAGGCAGCTTTCCAGAGGAATCATTTAGACGGTGAGCGAAATGAAGCTGTTGTATCTCTGAATGTTTCTCTTGAGGATTTCGGAGCAGGGGCCGAGCACTCGTTCGAAGCGGGGCCGGTCCAACTTCACGCACTTGAGGGGTCCACGTGCCACCACCGTGGCTGCCCGGGGCCGGTTGAGCAGCAAGGCTATCTCACCTGGAAACAGGGACAACACGCTGTCACACGCCCTGCTCTCTTTCAGAGGGTGCATATTCCACCATCCAGTCGCTCTGCTTGTAGAACATCTCCCTTTATATATCTCTTGATAGACACTTTACATAATTCTGTTGACAGTACAAATGCATTACACATGCATAATGCATGCGTGTAAAATGCCTTTGAAAACAAATGCTTTCAGACTGTTTTGCTGATTCTGGATCTGCCTCCTGTCACTGGTGCAAACCAAGGGATGGATTCAGCTTCCCTGAAATCTCTGAGCATCGCTGAGAGCAGCGGCTGACCTACGCATAACCCCTCGCATGTGAGAGTGGAACACTAATTAAGACAATAAGTACTTGACCCAGACGTGCCTGTCTTTCTGAACCATGCTTAGCTGAGTTTTCTTACCAAAATAATCTGATGGACCAAGTCTTCCAACTTCGACGTACTCCTCGTTGTCGGACCTGCGCTGCAGGACGGAGGCTGTGCCCTGGGAAGAGAAGGGCAGGGAGTCAGCTGGCTTTGCTCAAACCTGTCCTGATTTAAAAAGTACCCAGTCCTCAGTATTTCCTTTTGCATATCACGCTCCTTCCTGGTATATGAACGAAAGGAATTAAAGGATTTAAAAAAAAAAGTCCATTGAACGGCTTCTCTGTTATGAATTGTTTGGATGCAGACATATTCAGCTCATAAAGAGGAGAGGAACAGGAGAGAACCCAGGAACTCCTATTTAACTAACGCACATCATGCTTTAATGTAAATGTATGCTTTGAAATAATTTTAAAATATGTTCTGTGTGGATGCAGAACCTTACAAGAGACACAGAAGAGATTTACATTAAAAAGGAATAAAAAGGCAATTTTCCCAGTGATAATCCTGGGACCTGATTTTGTAAGAGCAACTAGAGCTTATTCCTCACCTGGTCTATTGCTGAAATGGGTGGTAAAAGGAGTTTTTAATGCTTGTTGTAACAAAGGGTGATTTTATTTTTTTTTTTTTTTTTTTTT
>VZTE01000631.1:1792444-1883065 GCA_013397775.1 Eulacestoma nigropectus
TTTTTTTTTTTTTTTTTTTTTTTTTGTTAGTGGCTTTGCCCGCTCGTGGCCTGTAGTGATCTGGACACCTGCGAGTGAGTCTCTGGAGAGATGGAATGTGCCTTGTCTCCACTACCCTTAATAACTGCTGTCCCTGACACGTGCTAATACATGTCAAAACTCAGTTACAATCTATTTAAACCTTCAAAGAGGTTTTACATGCAGAAATATTCTGACCTGGAGGAAATCTTAAATTATTGTGGCATAAAGCTTTTGTAGAGGAACAGAGAAGGTATCTGCTTTTCTGGAAAAAAAATTACAGTAACATATGAGAATATCTTCTGAGTCCAAACCAAAAGCATAGGGAAAAGGCCAAATGTTAACATATTTTGATTTTAACTGAAAAAAATAAACTTCCCTCCAGTGCAGAGTATTCAATGAACATTCACTGGCTGCAAATATCCTGCAGCCTCCTTCCACCAAAAGAAACTTGTGCACCTCCAGGAGGTAAATGTTATTTCTTCTGTCAAGTTTCCAGAAAAAAAATCCTTATCCTTGATATAACTAAATTGTTCCACCAAAGCTGCAGTTTTCCGAGATCTTCCAGTAAATCTGCAAGGGCATAAAAATGCAGAGATAGTGTGATGAGCGTTGTTTTTCACACTTGCTGCAGCTTTCAGAACAGACCCACATTCACAAGCAGCCTTCTCAGAAATACCCCACGCAGGGAATAATGCCTGCACCAGTCTGTCTCTTGCCAAACTTTGGATCAGGTGCAGCTCAGTAAATTGATGCTGTTCTCATTACTTGTGCAGTGTAGATGGATTCAGCTTCAGAGTCACTTCCAGCCTCTGTCCTCCTCTCCACCTCCATCTGGAGCCTGGCAAAAACCTAACCCCTTGACCCAAATAGCTGTCTGCAATCCATGTCTCTCCAGTTCCTTTCCCAAAACTAATTTTTTTTAAAAAATCTTTTATTACAGATGTTTTATTACATAAAACAAAAAAAAAGTCCCTGAAGTAATCATAGTGACCACCCAGGTCAAATGAAGAAAGGACTCAATTCCCCACTGCTCACCTTCAGCACGTTGCTGTAAAGGTAATCACAATATCAAGCAATATTGCTTTCATCTCCCCGAGTGTCAGCTTTTATTGTGGCTAATATTTTTCTGACAGGGTCCATGTGATATAGGACTCCAATAAGTCAGCCTTCTGAAGCAATTTCTTCCACTGCTCCACTACAGTCGGCCTTTTTAATCCAAGAAACCCCATATCTGCTGGAGAAGGACAGATGTGTCTGGCCTCCACAATAAACACTTGGCTTGGCAGGATAAAGCAATGCATATTCCAGATCCATATTTCTTCCACTCTTGTTTTAACAGTCGCATAGGCTTTTCCCGTTGCCCAGTGAGAGCAGGTCTATCGCAGAGCAAAACAAGTTTCCTGAAGCCCTGACAGTGAGCACCCAGATGTCAGCTCTGATTACACTGCTTGGCCCCTCGTTGCACCAGCCACCAGCTCCACGATACATCCTGGAACATTGTCAGAGTGACCTTCAAGGGAAGGCTGTCCACCCCGTGAAACAAAGAAGATGTTTTTATAACTGCCTGTCTGTATCACCTTCACTTTGTGTGTCTTATCTCTGGAATCAGCACTATTCTGACTGTAGTAGAGAAGGAGTCCAATTGTAGGCAAACAGTGTAAGAGGGGCAAAAATAATACAGAAATAAAATAGTAAAGAATAAAATAAAATATTGCAGAATAAAATAATACAGAATAAAATACTACAGAAGCAGCCCTTCATTAGCCATATATCTGATAAAGTTGTCATGAATTCAGTCTTGACGCCTACCCTTGCCCTCATCCCAAGTTTTGTGGCTGTTTTTAATTTTATTTTGCTTGTCACATCCTTCTGATAGAGTTTTTGAGCTTTCTGTCCTTCTTTTGCTTTAGGAAACCCCACCTCCCACAAATGATAGGACTGAACAAATCCTCTGGGCCCTGTCCCAGGAGGTAAGGGCATTATCTAGCAAGGATTCAGGGGCTCATCACTCTCACTCCCAAATGCATTTTGTCTCTATGGGAAAGACTTCTCCTTAAATGACACACAAAACTTGGCAAGATGAATCTCTGAAACAAGCTGCATGATCCTAGATTTGCAGGATCAGGCTGCTTAGTGCTGCTCAACTTAAAATACTGCCTTGTACACTGATACCCATTTCAGCCTCCTACACCACCAAGCAAACCTTACAGAGCACGAGCTCGAAGACTGTTGAGAGGGTTGACACCATTTAATAAATCAGCCCTTTGTGATGATATTAAACTGAAGGCAGACAGGCATGTCTTTCTGCTAGCAGACACTTGGGAGTGAAATTATGGTCTTTGGGGGATCCAGGAATATTCTCTTTCAGTCACTGGGGAGTGCCTGTATTCCCAGAAACTGATAGCATTAACCTTCTCTCCTCTCCTCCAAGTAAATACGAGCATCCTATTGCAAAAACAACAAGAGTAGGAGTTCCCAAAGCACGGTGCCATCAGCACCTCTCTGCCATCCTCACCCCACGCACCTGCCTGCTCCCTCTGGCACTGCTCCGGAGCAGTGTCGGGAGTGTTTATTCAACTCCTTCAAAATGCTTCAGTGGTTTGCTTTGCAGAAATTTATGCCTTAGGTACGGCGCGATGATTTAAGGTATAAAAAATAAATTAAGGTTTATAATCCGTGAGCTCCCGTCCTCTCCAAAGTAATGAGATTTTGATAGATGTTTCACTTTTAAACTCTCAGACCCTACAGAGAGGTGAGGGAGACATTCTACAGCCTGAAGACAATGGTCCATCTGGATCAACACTGGGATTCCCAGGCCTTATCCTGCAGGGTCTTACAGGCACTAATTGCTTCAGGAGCTCTGTTTTTATATTTAAGTATGAATCCTATAGCCAGCAGTTGGCCTAAGGAGCCTGGCTACGAAAGGCAAGTATGATTCGTGGTGCTAAGAACTGAAATCCTGTATTTTTTCCCTCTATTCCAGCTCAGTGGATCAGATGGGATCACTCCCTGGCAGCACAAGGCAAAATGTGGTAGCTTGTGTTACCCCTTGGTGGGACAGACAGTGCAGGATGGGCTTCACCAGGGGCAGGGGGTGGGATGGGAAACTTTGCACTGTTTTAGAAACGTTTTGGTTTGAAAGTCAGTCATGCTGATTGTTTGGTCTTGCTGGTCTAACCACCCATTTTAAAAACATAGCAATCAATAAAAAATATAGTGAGGCTCCATTTGGGATAAAGGATAATTATTTAAAAGGCGAAGTTATTAAAATTATGAGAAAATAATTTCAATTTTCCTAATCAGGAAGTCACTACTTTATATTTCCAGTTTTATTTCATACTTTTTTTACTTACTGCTTTTTCTAAAAAAGCACGGGTGACATTTTTTTCCCCGTGGCCTCGAAATGTGACATTTTTATCCTAGTTTTGAGGGTAGAAAGTTTTTCTAGCCTATTTTATTTTTGTCTTCACCACCCAGCACAAAGGGCAGTGCAGTGTGTGGAATCAGAGATGGAAAGGTCAGGCTGATCCATCTGCGATTGCCATTAACTCCATCAATGGCAGCTCTGAACATACCTTTGCTCTTTCTCACTCTGTTAATCCGCTCACTCCATAATTCACACGTTCAAAAGATAAGTTTCCCCTCACTCCACAGCCACACAAACCCTCATTAATGTGTTGCTATTAAATCTTTGCACGGTTACTACAAAAGGCGAAGGAAGGGGCTGTGCAGTGGCACAAAACGCTGCTGCTCCCACGGCGAAGCAGAGGGACTGGAGGGAGCTGCAGCAGACCTAAAATGAATTAAAAGATCTGTCACACAGTATGATTCTGGGAGGATTTCATTTAATTGCAGGCAAGATGAGGTTTGTGGAAGTAACAGATTTTATTACAAGCAGAGCTAGAGAAAGGGAGGAGAGCTCTCAGGCACACGTCTGTCTTCAGGTTTCCTATTTCCCCAGGTATATCTAATAAAATCCACCATTCACCTGTCTACAAACGCTGTCTGGGCCATGTTCTTACACTATAACAGCTACAGCCACATTAAGTTGCACCTTATTTAATCATACCTGCTTCCTAGAGCATCTCCAAATCATTAATTTAAGGAGGGCCAAAAGCTCAAAATGCTACAAAATGCCTGGAAGTTCCTGGGAGTTGGAACTTGTTGATATTTAAGGTCCCTTCCAAGCCAAACCATTCTATGATTCTATGAATCATTGATTTCCTGGCGAATCTGGGAGATCTTTCAGCCAATGCTTCACCCTCCACTTTAAAAAAGGATCCTACAAATCAGTTCAGTTGTCTGATGTGAAGCCTCAAACAGCTTTGGTCTAGTTTGGAAAACTCTCCTCTCATGGCTATCCCTCCTGATGAGCCTGTTGTGATGGTGGGAACAGGCTGCCAGAGCAGCCCCAGGTTTGCACTGACTGGAAAAGTGGTGGCTGTTTGCTTTGCTTATCTCGAGCAAGTCAGTTCTTTTCTGCATCCATTAGGATTCACTACAAATACAGCACAAGGCAGTGCCCAAGGTAATGAGCTGCTGAGAGCTTTTGAGAACAAATATGCAACATTTTACACATCCACCTTTTTTAATTTGGTCGTGACTCAGTACATTTGGAGTTGCACTGATTTCAGGGGATTTTCAGGAAGCCAGCACCTTGGGAATGGGGTTAGGATTAGTAATGCAAGGTCAGAGAAGCTCTAAAGGCAACATCAGAGTAACGAGTTGTGCACCCTGATACCCACCCAGCCTCTTTAAGAGAGCTGTGCTGCCAAAAACACCTTTACGCTGTCAGCGATCATCTCTACATTGACAATATAACATTAATGCTATTGGCCATCATTCTCAGCAGCACATCAAATTTTAGCAGAGATGGAAAGCACCTGTCACTGCCCAGCTGGCAGAGGTCCTGGACATCATCTCTGCAGCCACGACTGGTATCAAACAACCTGCAGTTTGCTGTGTGTTTTATATCACACCTGCATCAGGCTGCCCTACATACCCCTGAACTCCCAGCTCTTTGCTTTTCAGACATGTTTATATTAGTTTAGGACTATTAGTTTAGGAATAACACCCAGACCCGGGAGAGAGGAACAAAGCTGTCTAGAGCAGTCACCAAAATAGCCACAAACATTAAGGTACTTTTAAAAACGACAATCAATCATAAGCCAAGTGTAGCTTAAAACAGCAGAAAGAACTAAGCCACAGGGCATTTCCTAGGGATATACAGGAGGCCAGGGTTAAGGCCCAGACATGACTACACCCAGCCCATCATTAATCACCAGGAAATGCCTTTGTCTTGATCGTTGAGTATTTAAAATCATAGAGGTCTGACACGGGAAGACCTTTCCAGTCGTTTTGTTCATCCTCCAATTGCAGTACCTCAGACAATCTTTCCCTTCAGTGTTTCTTTGATACAGCCTGCATTAAACCTGCGATGTACCTATGTATTCCTCTTGAAGTAAGAGAAATGTTGTTATGAAGTGGAAGAAGTCAAGATTCAGACAGAGAGAGACCAGTAAACAGTGAAAAGCCAAAAGACATTGCACGAACTGCAATTTGCTTTGTGCACGGAGACCCCTGCACTACTCAGGTGAAATGAAGTGGGTTTTGCACAAAGAAGAAAAAACTGAAATTTCTTGTTTTGTTAAGCCTTTCCTGTTGAAAGACTTAACAGGAGCAAAACTTTAAGTTTTATAATATATTGACTTCAACTTGTTGCCCTTGAGCCACAGCAGCAGAGCTAACATCTGGCTAGACCACGCAGGTGTCCAGCAGAGGCATATCCACTTGTTGGGGGACTCATGACTTCCTCATCATCACCATCATCATCATCCCCCATCATCAGGCAGAGGGACACCACAGCCCCAGTGCCATGGTAGTCCCACACTTCAAACCACCAGTTGCCAACTGGGACTGGGAATCCTGGCAGCAAGGGGATGGTGACAGAGGAGTAAGGATACCACCTCTGAGCCATGGGAGGAATCCCTTGCCTGGGGTGTGATCCTCCTTGGCTAGTTGTCCTGGCTCCATGCCCAGAAAGCTGGGAAGCAGTTGCACCACAGCCTTTGGGGTTCCTCTGCATTTTTATCTGTCCTCCATTTCCAGGATTTTGGTCGCCCCTTCCATTACGCATTCAGTCACCTGTTGCAGGGGTGACAAGAAGCAGAGCTGCTCAGTAAAGGTGGGCTCAGACGTTGGTTTTAATGAATCATCTCAGGGATACTTGGCCTTGACTAATCAGCAGCTTCTGTGGGAAAACAACTGAATTAATATTCATCCTGGTGCCAGATTTTAAAGACCGTCTGTGCCAAGCGCTGTGGATTATTGGCAACAAGGCCCTGTTTTCCTCCCTCAGACATGTCAGCGTACAAAGCAATAAAAGTCACAAAGGAAAAAAAATGTTGCATTTTAGAGATTCTTTCTTTCTACAAAGCTAGCCATTATCTTGACTCTCTCTGAAGCCAGGAAATGTCCACTGAGTCAACATAAAAGTGACTTTATAATGGGTTATTCATCAACTGTTCATATTTGTGACTGACCTGACAGGGCTCATCTCCTGGAAGCAGAGAGCTACCACCTACAGCCAGGGCAGGGGTGAATGTATGGGAGAGAAAACACGAAAACAGTGCTGAACCTCCCTCACCCTGCCCGCAAAATCCTTTCTGGTGAAAATCGTTTTTAGCTGTTAATGCTGTTTTACGGCCCAATTACTCCTACCACCATCTGCTTCTTTGTGAAAACATTCTGTAGATGCTGAAGTAACCAGACCAAGCAAAAGGCTGAGGCAGACATTGTCATTAAAGTCTCATAACTAATGCTGTGACCAGGGCTGGGAGAGCAGCTGTGGCCAGCAAGGGCAGCAGCTTCTGAGCAAGAAATAAAACTTGGAGTAAACTGGAGGAAGGAGAAGAGAGTTTATTACAGAGATCAGGAAAATCCCCTGTGGAAAGCTCTCTTTAAGTCCTTTCAGTTGGTGTATCTTGTGTGTTCAAGGGACCAAATTCTGAAATTCAGAAGGAAAAAACCTCACAAACTCAAAGTTGCCTCATTCTGGAGCATACTGAGAAGGGTCTTGCACGCTCCAGAAAATCCACACTGCACAGCTAATGAAGGAGCCCTAAGGGCAGCAAATCTGCAGTCAACTCAATGATATCTTTGCAGAGGAGGGACAAAAGCTATTCCACTAAGGGGCAGCTTTAACATGATCCAGAGAAAGGGATGAACTCCAGCAGGGATTGGGAAATTCTCCATTTCTCTTCCTCTAGGTTGAGCACCGCCATATTTCAGGTCTTGTTTACACTGCAGTGTTTTTGCTTGAAGACAGAGAAGCTCTCCTCAAGACAGAGCTCCCAGCTCCTGGCACAGTGGATGCCTTTAATTTCAGTTCAGATTTAACGTGCCTGGGGCCATAAAGTTCTTGTTCACGTTGACTAAGTGCTTTGAATCAGGGCTTGTGAGCTCAGGCTCCAGTGCCAAAGGAGCTTATGGGGATCCTGAAAACCTTGAGGGGTAAACAGCCTGTGCTGCTCTCCTTACTCCCATGGAGAGGCTTTCCATTACCTGTGAACCTCCAATGCTGCTGCAGACTGCCCGGGTAGGAAGACACTACTGCACAGGACTAAAGAGCACCAACCATACCCTAAAGCTGGTATTAGCTCAGGAAAAAGTCACAGGCTGCTTTGGACACAGAGAAAATCTTGCACTCTGACTTCTATGCAAATTCAAATGGGGCACGCATATATTAAGAATGAAACTGCCAATATCTAACTTTGGGGTTTACTTCTCCACACACCAAATGATTTCCCTGATTTCCTCATGTCCCATAGTGGTACAGGGCCAGGGTGTGTCTGCCATTCCAGCACAAACTTCCATTTTATGGGTTTACAAATCAGATGTTTTAAATTACAGCTGAATGAGACTGGAGACTCCTACACAAGTTGTCATGTCAAAAGTGAACCGGGGAAACATTTGTACATTTTTTTTTTTATGCTGGGTATAGCATGTGTGAAAGAGGCTGGGAAGACTACTTCTAAGCCTTTGGGAACAGTGTGGCTACACTGCATCCTCCTGGGAGCTGTCTTTTTTTTCCTAAGTTTATCAATATCCCAAAGAGACAGAGTAACACAGCAGGTCCTGTGTGTACCTCGTGGTGCTGACATAAGCAATGTCCTCACTCCCAGTGTCCTGGAAGACCACCAGCACATCACTCTTCAGCTGCCATTTCAGCCCTCAGGGACTGCTGATAGCATCATTCCTGGGACAGCTTTCATGTTAGAGCTAAGGATCAGCAGTTCTAGGGCTACTTTCCAAAAGAAGACAAACCCTTTGAACTATGTAGCCAAAGACACTGCAAATATTCCTTTAGCCAGTAAATGATCTTGCATTTTTATTATTTGCCAACCTTTGATTTATGAAAGAGACCTTTCTACAAAAACAAGGGAAGAAGTCAACACATTTCTGCCAGCAATACAAAGTGCAAGTGACTTCCACGTAACCTGCAGTAGAAAATAGCACCCATCATTTTTGGTTGGTAACATTTTACCTAAAGGAATAAGGGTGGTCCATCAATAATGGGATGCTGGCCATAGGCTCCCACCATTTCTCTGCCTTAGACCTTCTATAAGTAAAATCATGAAGGTCCAGACCTTCAAGGTGTCTAATTCTCATTGATTGTTTTCAGCAGGAATGAAGAACTCTCGCAATTCTTGCGCCCTGTGCTTCAGATCACACCATGCGACACGGAGGTTGCTTCACACACCTCATCACAAGGTGTGGTGAGGATAAAAATCCTGTGACCTTCATGAGATGTTCATGTAGGTAAGAAGGAATGATCTGGTTAAAGGGTTACAAGTATTATAGACCACAGCTATTACAAATCTTAAAATTATTTATTTACAAAATTATTTATCTCAAACTATTTGGAGGGGCCAATCCAGGTGAAAATTCTTTTCCATCACAAACTATTGGCTGTGTACACTGCTTTTGCACTGTTTTCCTTTCCATCAGACCTCTTTTTCAAAAAGATTCATTTTCCTAATATAAAAGCTATCTGTCATTAATGATCTTGCAGAAGGATGAAGCAAGAGGACTTAATTCTGGCTATGGACTCAAGATTGAGTCATGACTGGGTTTGACAGTATTTTTTTAACTGTACATTTTCAAACTATTATATCTTATTCTCCACTCTCTGGATTCATAGCAACTCACAGAATTTACATACAGTTGTCCTGGTTTCTGCCACAAATGAGGAACAGAATCTGCAAAGCTCTAAAATAGACTAGAAATAGTGGCTAATCTGAAGTTTCACAAAACTGGTAGGAAAATGCTCCATCGTACATCACTTCTGAGGTTTCGGGTTTTGCAGAATTCACCGGAGGTGACTGCACTGCGGTGGTTATTAGTGGGGCTGGAGAAAGAGCTGGAAGGAAAGGCCAAAAGCTGCAGTCCCTGACAGGTCCTCCATGGCCGGTGGGAAGAGGAGCCATTTGCTTCCTATGAAACATTATCCCATGGATATGCAGCCTGACCCACTGCCCATGGAAGTCTAAGTTAAATTGAGTTTAACAAGAGCTGCACTTAGCTGACTTTTTAGTCCCTTTGACTCAGCAAAATACTTCAGCTCCATCCCCAGCCAGGATGGGACCCAATCACACACCCAACTTTCCATCTTTGACGTCAGCTGGCCATTAAAAATGGATCCTGAACGCAGAGGAACTCTGTGGCAGGGCCAATGGAAATGCTGCTGCTCCAGCACAACCGGGTGATATCAAGAAAATCGAACGTCCCCTTCCTGTAAGAGCTCTGTGGGAAACAATGTCTGTGCAGTTAAAAATAAGCAGAGTACAGAGCCCTGGTGCCTGCTGGCTCTGTTTATTCAGGATATTTTGTTTATTGGGTACATTAGGAGTCGCTGCAGACTGCCTTTGACAAACATTTTCGGTATCAACAAAATCCTGGTAACACTAAGCAGTTCAGATTTGTAGCCTTTGAAACTCCTTTTCTAGACAACATTCATCTTCCTAATTAATAATTAATCGCACTGTGTTTTAAAGAGATTATCAGGTGTGATAGCAGAGTGTGCCTAAGGCAGTGACTTCATTATCCCTACGGAAGGAGTTTACTTTGTAGTTCTCCTGCCTGTCGCAGGGGTAGGTGCCAAAGGGGTCTCTCTTAGGTTAGAATGTCAAAGAGCAACGATTTAGGGCAGGAAACAATTGGGCTATTATTTTTCTTCTTCTTTTTTTTTTTTTCTTTTCCTTCTTAAGGAGCTTTTAAATCATAAATCTTCAGATGCTTGTTGTGTGATTTAAGACTCAAGCCGAGTTTTCCTAAAGAAAGGCCCAATTCTGTGCAGGGCCGGCTGCCCTTCCAAGGCAGGGGCAGGTTACCATGGCAGGAAGAGTTTACAAACACTGTTCCACCTACAGGCTTTGAACTGCATCTGTGCAGAGACGCTCCAGAGAGTGCCAAGAGTGTCAGCGGGGCTGGAAACACTGGTTTCACCTACAGGACACTATCTCAAGTACACTCTCATCAAGAACCCACAGCGGATCCTGCCCAGACTGGGGCCAGTTTGTGGCTCTGACTTGAAATGTCAACAGCAGCATGGAAGGAACAGCCCCCCACCCCGAGGATTACTGAGCTGTTTCCAACGTGATCAGCCAAGGATAGTGCTGGAAAAATAATCGTTACCAATTGATTTCACTCATTTCTGTCAATGAGGCAGCTCTATGCATTAATTCTGAAAGGCCTTCTGCAGTATCAGTGGGGGTTTTATTCTCTTATTTGTCAATTTTGCTATTCCCATTGCCTGGTTTCAGTAGTGACAGATGTTTATGCCTTTTCCCTTTAAGCTTTTGCTCACCTTTAGAAGAGTCATTAGGGTTGTTCCCACTGATGGGGAAATGGGGAGGGCAGTGTTCTGCCCACAGACTGAACAGGTGAGACTGAAAATCAGATGCCCTGACCATGCCTCCTCTCTGACCAGCAGGATAATAAGGAAGAACACAAATCCCCAGATTTTTTGAAGTGCTTTTCACAAAGGAGTTGCAGAGGAGGGTGCAACAACCCCCTGTAACTTACCAGTATCTGCAATCAAATATGCTGGTTTTTAAAGCTAAAAACAAAAATCTAATGCCAAACTCCTTGATACCATGGGTCCATTTCTCCTTGAATTGTCTCCTGTGAATTATCTTCTAATTTTAGGTCTTTTATTTTTAGGCTGCTGCATGCGATTGCTGGGCAGCTCGACCAGCTATTAATTGGAAAGGTTTTACTTCTCATGCAGATTTATTTCTATGCTTTCTGCACCACTTAAACCAACCTGTCCCGGGAGCAGATGACAGGCTGCACATTTAAAGGGCAGCCACAAGCTGTGCTCTTCAGGTGCAGCGTGGCCCTGTTAGAAACCTTTTGCTGTTCTCTCCTCCTCCACCTGCGCGCGTTTGTGTCTGTGCACACACATTTTTCTTAAACCGTGTCAAACTTTATGAGTATTAGGGCCATATGGCAGCAGCTCAGCAAGCTCTGAGATTCAAAGAGTCCCTGAGCGCAGCGGGCGAGTCCCGTGACAGGGTCGGTGCGCCGGACACGGCGCTCGCTCGTGACCGAGTGATGCCAACGATCTGCCAGGGGAGGGGTGGCAGCTGGAAATCCCAGCAGGCTGCAGGTCCCTGCATTCTTGGCAGCTGCCTTGCAGACTTCGAGGTTCTGTGCCACCCAGCCAAGCTGGAAGCTGAACTTAAGAGAGTGGTACATGATCATAACCGCTATTTTTAATACTATTGTCGCTGCCTTTCTCAGTAACCTAGACAACAGCAAAAACCTCTTTTCTTTCCAGTTTCAGAGCACTACTACACTGGTTTGAACTACTGTTTGAGCTGGAGTCGGTGGCAAAGCATGAGTTGGGAATAAAACCAGCCCCTGTTCAACTGGCATTTCATTTAAAGAGACTTTTAACTCCACAAAGCTCACATGCCTTTGCATCCACCACTTTAAAATGCTGGCTAAAAATATTTGCGTTATCTGAAGTCAGATGAATAAATCCTCCCCACTGCTGGGTACACAGTGTGGCAGTGCACGACACAACTGCAAATTTATTTGTTAGAAACCGTACATCTGTTATGATTTACGCTTGCCAAAATATAATTCTTTATGGCAACAATTGTTTCATGGTGCTTAAAGTTTTTCACCTCTGTGCCAGGAATCTCATATGGGATAATTCCATGACCTTGGAATCCAGCAGATACATTCCACATCTGTCTGGTCTGGGAAAGCCCGAGTTTGTTGTGTGAAAACCATAGTGGGAAAGTAAGACCTGGAAATATCTGAAAATACAGAAACTGCAGGGCTGCTTCTTTTCTTTTTTTTTTTTTTTTAATTACCAGTTTCAAGTGCAGTAAATCAATCTCACAGAAGTCGTTACTTTGCTTTTGTAAGCAGACATTCACTTCTGATCCTATCTTCACATTAAGGAATATGGGATAAACATTACAATAATTCTATCTCTGGGAAAAAACCCCACAGCCTTTAAATGTTAAAACTAAATCTTGTTGAAGGCTTCTTGATATTTAAACAGAAAAGAACCCAAAGTACTGCAAGTAAACATCTTACTGGTGCCTGTGAAAATTTAGGATGGCAGAAAAACTGTAGCTGTCCTGGAATCTCAGGGTATACACTTTTCTCATTAGACTTTTTAGCAAAAAATGAACCGTAAACAGCTTTGTGAGCAGTGAACTTAAAAAGCTCTGGTTTCCTGTGATCCTTCCCTGTGCACATTTTCTGTTATTCTAATACTTTGGCTGAGCTCCTGCTGCAGCCTCACTCTCCAAGAGGCACTGTAGCATTTCCAGGCACGCAGCCTGCACCTCGAATAACCTGCACCCCAAATAAGCTGTGCAACACTGGAGGTTGGGAGGTGGACAGAAGGCCATGACAAAAAGGTCGTAGTAAGAAATACAGGGAAAAGGTGACTGTGCTTGCTTGATAGAAGGGGGACACTAAATATTCTGGTCCATACTAACTAGGGTGATATCCCTGGTTTAAAGCAGGAATTGCTGTTCTGATCATCACTGGGGCTGTCAGTCTCCCTTCCAAAGGTTTCAGTGGTTTCTCTTCAGTCTGCAAATCCTGAAGGTGCCAATTCACTCACAGGCTGTGTCCTTGGGCAGGACCAATGTCCTTACAATGTCCCAAAGGGATGGCACAGAGCAAGGCAGCAGGGCAGGCTAACCAGAAATGAATTTAGGAAGTTCAACAATTTTAAATCAAGGTGCGAGTCCTGGGTGTCTTAGAGGAGCTTTTATGCTCGGAGTCACAAGGTTCCACTTGGAACCAGTATCTGGGATGCACCAAAGCCTTATAAAGTGATAACTGGTTTGTATAAGGCATGACATGAATGGCTGTGGTTTATGATAAATCATAGAATGGCTTGGGTTGGAAGTGACCTTAAAGATCCTCTCGTTCCACCCTCTGCCACAGGCAGGGACACCTTCCAGTAATTCAGGTTGTTCCAAGCACTGTCCAACCTGGCCTTGAACACTTCCAGGGATGGGGCAGCCACAGCTTCTCTGGGCAACCTGTGCCAGGGCCTCCTCACCTTCACAGGGGAGAATTTCTTCCTGATATCTAATCTAAACCTACTCTCTTTCATTTTGAAGCCACTCCCCCTTGCCTGTCACTCCAGGCTCTTGCAAATAGTCTCTCCATCTTTCTTGCAGGCTCCCTTCAGGTATTGGAAGGCCACAGTTAGGTTACCCTGGAGCCTTCTCTTCTCCAGGCTGAGCAATCCCAGTTCTCTCAGCCTTTCCTCACAGGAGAGGGGCTCCATCCCTCTGATCATCTCAGTGGCCTCCCCTGGGGAGGGGACCCCAGAACTGGACACAGAAAGCAGAGCAGAGGAGCAGCATCCCCTCCCTTGACTTGCTGCCATGCTGCTTTTGACGCAGCCCAGGACACATCTGGGGCTTTCTGGGCTGCATCGGAGTGTAAAATGAGTAAATAAAAAGGTAAATGAGTACCTTGTCCAAAAATCCTGTGGCCAAGTTAGCTTTGTAGTACTGGACATGCTGTGCTCCAAAGGAGGCTGCATTTCAGTGATATATGAAATGGCTTTCTGCATATACAGCAGCCAAACAACTTGGCTGCATTTCTGGTGGTTTGGATTAGAAGACCACAAACATCAAAAAGCATATGAAAGAAGCTAATGGCTTTTCAACATATTGTGACAACAAACCAGCCAACACTACTTTCAACCAGGTTGTAGAATAATGTGTTCCTGGTGACTCGCAGCAATTTTCCTGCAGGAAAGTTTAACATCAAAGATGTTAACTCCTGTAAAAATCATGTTTAAAATACGAAGCTTAAACCATGTGAGAGCAGGCAGGAATACTACTGCAGCACAAGAAATAGTTGTTACTGGAGGTTCATTCTTTAAAGTAAAAAAATATAGGCAACTTCCAAAGTGAGAAACTATGTCAGATTTGCAGTGGAAGGGTGAGGTGAGCAGGTACTTTCTACAGAACGCAGTGTTAATGCTTTTCTACCCATTCAAGTCTCAACAGCTGTTTCAGCAAGAGGGAAAATAAAGGCCCTTGGTAACTCTTAAGCAAGCTGCCAATTTTCCACGTGGGATTCAATGGCTAAGAAAATTAGATTTTCCTAGTCTCCTGCTGCTGCAAGGAATAACAGCACACTCAGTAACACTAGGAGCAATAAAAATTTCATATTTCTGAAAAAACTTCTATTTCCTAAATTTTTCTCATATACTAAGCATCTTCTTAATAAAAAAGATTCCCTATCTAATATCTAGTCTCTTTTATTCTGACACTATTGTTTTGAAGGGACACTGCTTGTCCCATATTTAAAGTTCCTGAAGTTTCCCTGTGTGATAGACAAGGTGCAGTTACCTGCACTGACAATTTTGTGAGCATTGAAGAAAAACTATGTTCATAAATAAAATACATGTTTCCAACACTCAAGAGGAAAGAAGGATGGAATTTTAAGTGTCAGGTATTGATTATGACCCAAATTCTGGCTGCTTTGCATAGAGGCACCTGTCCAAAACTCCACAGATAAGGAGCAAGCACAGCAAAGCCTGGGATGCATTCTGTGTACATACAACTGAATCCCAAGGCCACACAATGGCCAGCTCCTTGCACCCCTCTGACCCACCTTCTCCCACAGTGAGGGGTTCCAATTCCCTCCCAGTTCCTGGGCCACCACTGGAACTCATTGCTGCTCATGTGCCACCTGGCCTGGCATGTGCACTGGAACTGTCACCACAGCCATATGTTGGCTATTTCTGGTCTCTGTATTTGCATAGGAACACTCACAGTCCATAGACAATCATATCCTAATGCTCTCTTGTTGTTCTGTCTGAGTCTCTCTAATACCTCTTTATAACTTGTTATATATCACAGTGCCTTGGTACTTGTATGAGATACCAAGGATCCAAATATTTATGTCAGAGAGGGGGAGGAAAACCCCATCAGCATCTGTTTGCAGAAGTGAGATGGTGGAACTGAAGTGTCAGATAATCTCCCAAAAAGATGTCAGCATTTGCAGCTGCCTGACAGATCTGTCTGCCTGTGTCAGAGTAAACAAGAAGATGGCTCAGCCACTCGGACTGAGTTTAAGGCAAAACAAAGAACAAATTATCTGTTTTCTGATCAGGTCTCCTGCTCCAGTTTACAGATGTCCATTTGTGATACCCCCTGTAAGTCCCTTTGGAAACAACAATCAATGCACTCTGTGGCTGACCAGCCCTGCTGAAGTATTGGAAATTTGGAACTGGAAAAATTTCCTGTAGAAAACAAGCCTTCAAACAGTAAAGACACCAGACACACCTCAAAATTCCTCTGCATTTTCAATTTACCAGGAAGAAGATTGTCCAACTTAAGACAATTCCATGGAACTGGTCTCTGAATGCATTTGAATTTTGAGTAGGTCTTCTGGTTTAAGTGGAGTTAGATTTATGCTGAAGTAAGAGATTGAACTGAACCCAAATGTCTTTAATACACAGCCTTGATCTTTACCAGGAAATGACAGAGCTTATCAGGATGCCAATCTTACCTCTGTAATAATGAAGAAGTCATCACCCGGCTCTCCCTGCACAACAATTTTTTCTCCATCTTCAAACTGGACAGGTTCCAGTGCATCAGCCACTGTCAGCCGCTCCCATTTGTCCAGGGACTCTAAAATATTGAAGATCATAAAGCTATATTATAAAAACACTCCAACTTTGGCTGAAGATTCTTATCTAAACTGACAGCTCTGCCATGCCTGGTTCTGTTATAAAAAGAAACATTTCTTTCATCCAGGCACTTTGCACGAACCTCCAGTTGGGAAACATGAATGTATTTATTCATTGTGTCTTAGCCTTCAGTAATCACCCAGATAGCAATCTTAAAAGTTGGACAGGAAAAGCTGGCTCCGGTCCCCTGCGCCTGCGATCTGATCCGCGCTGCCCCGGCCTGCCACGGCCTGGAGCAGCTGAGGAGCTGCCTGGAGATATGGGAGCACCGAGATTCCCTTTCCACATCCCACACCAGGTGTCAGGACAAGTCCTACAGCCTTTTCATCAGAGCTGCTCCCAGCTCCTGGTGGGCTGCGGGGTGGGTGATGCAGTGTCCACCTCAAGGATGGGTGAGACCAGAGGCGATGGCCAGACCCTGATGGCACGAGCAGCAGGAGACCAGAGGAATCCAGGTTTATGGATGTTTGAAATGGCACCTCTGCTTCATTTGCCAGCAGGATGGCTTGCCAGTTTTCCTTTTCATGCCCCCACTTAAGGGAGAAAAGTTATAAAACTTCCCAAAAATTTCCATAATTAAAAAATGACCGGTCTGTTTTAGGATTATTGGAGTGAATGCAGCTGGCTCCCTGTGATGGGGGGTCCTCATCACCCACCTGCACCTACCCCAGGCCCCCTGGAGCACAGACATGGCCTGCACAGGGCACATCCAGAGCTGCTCAGTGTCCCACTGCCCTCCCCACCTTTGCTGAGGGACGGATTCCGCCTGTCCTGCCCTCAGAGAGGAGGGTGCCACCCGTGTCTCTCTCCAACACCCACTTGCATGAGAATTCAAGACAGTGAATTGTACTTGAACTTTTGTACTTTGATCAGATTTGACTGAAAAATTACAGGTTTAAAAGTTATTAAAAGCAACAGATAATATGATGATTTAACCTTCACTGCCTCAAAAAGCTGGGCTGAAAATCATGTCCCAGAGCTCTGCTGATTCCTACTTACTATGGATTACTGAACTAATGTAAGTCAGGATATGGTTTCTGACACCAGGATTAGATCTGTGCCATTTCATCAGACTCTGGTTTCCCCATTTCGTTAAAAATATTGCTTAGAAGTATTGTGTGAGGGTGAAAGAGATGGTTTTTAGAAGTTAAAATGCCTTTTGGCTGAGCTCAGGAGGACACACTGAGTCTGGTAACAAAACCAGACCGAAGTACTCAAAGCACCAAAGGTAAGTTTTGAGTTGACTGATACATCTTCATGTTTTTATGCCACTTTCTGTTGCTGTTTGGGAAATGAATTGTTTCTAACATTTTCCCCACCTAAAGCACTTTTCTGGTGTGTTTGTGACCTTTGCTGCAGAAGAACTAATGTCAAAGACCAAGCCCATATTGTCAATGCAACATTCAAAAACTGCTCTGTTTGACTAAAAATAAGCATAAAACTCTTTCATAAAGACTAGAGAAGACTTTTCCTTTTTCTTTCCTTTTTTTTTTTAAAGAACTCACTAATTTACAATGAAAAGAAAGAGTCTCTTGAAACTACTTCTTCAGTTGGCTTTATGAAAAATTCAAAGCTAATTCTAGCTCTAGTCACGAAGTGTCTCTCTTTTGTATAAGGGAACTGTACCACTACAAATACATTGGTTCATAATTCTTGCAAACAGAGCATTATATAGAATATTCTGCAAGTTTTAGCTGCAGAGTTAAAGTATCAGAGAAATTAGACAACATGCAATTTTTTTGTAATGTCTAAATTGTACATATCAAGTCACGGCTTTATATTTCATTAAACTCCAGAAGAAAAATTTAAAACAATCCCTTCTTTCATAACTTGTTTGATACACTATAAGCAACTACTGATAATCTAAAAGAATCCTTAGATTTAAAAAAAAAATATGGCTAATTACAGACATTAGGCAGGCCTTGGGGAAAAAAAAATATAAGGAGCAGGTAGAGGTTTTTCCACCTGGAAATAGCTGAGTTCTGACCACATTAAGGGATGAAGAGAAGTTGACTTTTCAGTGCCGTGTTGAGATTTCTAAAATATCTTTCTGCTTTGCAGGTGTCATCTACTTTTTAGGCATGTCAAAGAGATCCTTACACATCTCACCTAAATTTCCATGTTCCTGCAGTGATGTGTTATTTTGTTCACTGCTTTTCCGTACTTAAAAAAGGTTCAAATCTTAAAGTCCTTCCTCTTTTTTTTTACTGGGATTCAAAAGCCACACTACAAATTAGGCTCTAATTACATTGCAAACCGCATGTTTAAGGAAGCACATCTCTGAATAACCTTTCTACTCTGAAATTGTTTTGAGATGTCTCATTGTTGTAATTGCTCCTCATTAGTGCAGGTGCACAGATCCTTTTTTCTTTAAATACTCATTGTAATTTGGTGTAATTTGTGCTCTTAATTTAGGAAGATTTAAATTAAGCATAAAAGAAGGTTTTTAAATGATGAAAACTTTGTTAATGAAGTGAGCAACATACTTGGCCTTACATTAAGCACATGAATATAATTGAAAATCTCATGGATAGCACCTGTCAGAAGTTCAAGTATACTCTCACCACGAGACTCTCATATTTCAGGTACCTCAGCTTGAATTGTAGGTGAACATCATAAGCAAAAAAAAACAGAAAAATTTTAAGTAGAAATATAAATACTTTAATTATACAGCAAATGAATCCTGAACTGGTTTTTTCCAAACAGCCCCAGGAGAAACATGATGTTTCTCCTACAGAATCAACAACTCATTGTACTGTCCAACACTGTCCTCCTTATTAGAGGCTTTTGTTCTCCTAATGGTGATTGATTGGTCAGGCATTATGGGTTTGTTGTTTTTCCTACTGAAGGCCATCAAGAACATGTCCAAATTTCGTGGCTATCACATTAATCAAAGGGAAACAAAATCCAAGGACAAGAAGCTAAACAGATGTTTTAAGAATGTGAGACAGGGGCTGTAAAATGCACAGAAGAAAAAAGATCAGTCCGGTTTGATTTGGAAGGTTGGTTTGTTTGGTGCACACAAACGCTGTATTCTTGCAGGAAAAAGCTTCTCACCTGTTCCCTGGGAGGATGTAACTGGACTTTATGGCAAATTCATATCTCTGCACTGCTTTCTGCTCTATCCACATGATCTTTACTCAGCAGCAGCTACTGAAAGTACCAGTGCCTGCCTGCTCCACCTTTAATGTGTGCTCCAAACACACGGGCAGTGCACAGGAAAGAAGGAGAAAAACAAAAAGGGCCCTTTACACTTCCATTCCTTCAGAAACAACGCAGTGTGAGACCTGCTGTCTGAGCACCACTGCTTTCACCGTGCCATCAAACACCAAAATTCATCCTGCCAGCGCGAATAACTGAGGAACCAACAGCCAAGTTCCAAAGGGCAACTGACCCAAAATGGAGACCTTGCTCAGGAATTCTTCATACATCTTCCGCTTCCTCAGAGTGCTGCCCTGTTATTACAGGAGAGAGAAAAAGGAGGCAGAACGTTACACAAAGTATTTTTGTGATTTCTTCCTACAGCTGCTCCTTTTTTTTTTTTTTTTTTTCCCCTCCCCTGTTAAATCTCAGGCATAGCCAGCGTAAACAGCCTCAGGCAAACGTTTCCCCATAAAATGTCTGGGCAAGTTGTATTGCTGATAAGCAAAGACAGAAGGACTCAAATTCAATCCTGCTGTAATTTCACTGACTTCACTGGTGTTACTGAACACTGCAGATGAATTGCATCCATTTACAGGCGTTCATTTTAAAGCCTGAACTTCATCAATTAACTGTTCAGCTAATTCAATATATACCTCATTGCCAAGGAGGATCTTTGCAATTACGAAGTAGGATAAAACTTAAAATGTCCCCCTCATGGGTCCCATCCTTTTAGGTTAAAAACTCTTTAATGCCAAATGTGTTTATCTGTAAACCTGGTTAATATTCTGTACAGTGTTGTACCTATTGTTATGCTGAGCAACCCATTCATATTATTATTTTAACAAGATTTAAGCGTTTGGGGGCAGACAATCCATCAATGTATGTGCAGCCACCAGCCCAGTCATTGCCACTCTACTAAGATTTTGTTGTGTGATAAATTTCCAAGACACCTTCTCCTTACACAGTGTTTGATCAGCAAGACAGAAACCACAAGTCGCTGTTGCAGCACGCGTTTTTGAAGGTGATTCATGTAGGAATGATTATGATGATGTTTTTACCAATACAAAAATAATGAATGCATCCTTAATTCCTTCTGCAGTGACACGCCAGACTTGTAAAGAAGTACTTCCCAGGTACCAAAGAGGAACTCCAGGGCCTGCCTTGGTCCCATGCAGTTTGTTCCACACTGGTGACACCCCAAATCACTTCTGCCCGGGCAGATATCCTGGGTATGTCAAAGGCTGCCTGGTGCCTCCTACTCAGATCTACAAGGCACAACACAAGGATGGTACACTGATCTTCTCAAGAAAAGGAAAATAAAGATGCCATTTATTCATAGACTGGGCAGAGAGGATGGAAGCAAAGGTCAGTGTCTGCCATAGAAAAAGCCACTTCTCTATTCCTCCTCCTCCAAGTGACCACCTGTAAGTGCTGGAAAAGTAGGGATAGAGAAGGGGAAAGGAGAAGAAACACTTTGCCCTCCAGTGTGAAAGTGTTCAGAAGTGTTTCAGGTATGAAAATGGGAATGGCTGGTGTATTCAAGGGCAGTGATATAGCTAAGAATTAAATATCATCCCTCTTCCTACACGTGCTGTGCAGGTGGGGCTGCAACAACCCCCAAAGCACCACGAATCCTTCCAGCAGCATCAACAGGCTTTGGCTCCAGCTTGGGACCACAGCACCAGCTGGAGCTGCCAGGTGCTCTCCTCTGGGGACAGCTCCCGCTTGTGCCCCTGTCCTGGGGCCAGCCCTCCTCCCAATCAGCCACAGCACCAGCAGGAGCTGCTGCTCTCCCCAGGTAGCTCTGGCTCAGCAGCAGCAGCCCCCAAGGTCTCCCCCTGCGCACCCCGGCCATAACTCCGAGCTGGCGATGACAGTTCTCCTCAGCGATAGCATCGCTAACCCTCGTCTGACCTCTCTGTCTGACAAACTTGGTTCTCAACCTCGGGGGGCCCCGGCGGCATTTGAAGTGCCAGAAAGAAAAAAAGTAAAGAACTTCAAACACAGGAGGCTCTGCAAGCCACGCCAGCTTCTGACAGCTCGCTGGGAGACAAAGAATGGAAAACTGGACACTGCGCAGTTGTTGCTTTCCTCCCTGCAATCGAGTGGAAACGAGAGCAGCAAAATTGACAGCTGTGGAAAACCAGATTGGTGGTTTAGTTTGATGGGCTGGGACACCCAGGGACAGATGTGGAAAAGGCTTTTTAAATGACTCGTGGACACGGATGAATTTTAAGAAGCAGTAATCAGCAGCCATAAGCGACGCCTGACCACAGCTTCGAGTATTTAGAGATGCAGACGAGAGCCAGGAAGGTGGGAATTGCAGCCATCCCACCTGGCCCAGAGAGGAAGAGCCCGCCACTTCCGACAGGAAAGCAGGTGTGTTATGCCTTAGCTAAACTAAGCCAGGGCAGCAGCAGGGAATCCACAGTGAGGACAAGTGCAAAAGCAATCCTGAAGTGGAAATAATTAATTAAATGTGCTGTTACCATTTTTTGTATTGTCGTAGTTTCTAGAACTCCTCTTAATGCACAGCTGCACTGACTTAAATATCCCCTGTCTCAGGATGATGCCACAGAGCTGAGGGAGAACGTGGGCCCAGGGAAGAGCTAGTGACTGGGGCTTGGGGCTGCTGTTTCCCAGCACATGCACTGAAGCACAGGGTGACCCAGCTCCTGACTCATCCTGCAGGATGGCTCCATCCATCCCTCCTTCCCTCTCTCCTGGAGGAGACAAACAGCAGCCTCTGGGGTGGCAGGAGCCACCCGACAGCAGAGCTTCCCCTCGTGGCGCCCAGGCAGGCACAGGAGCTTTCTCTGCTTTTTTCAGAGCATCAGAGTCTGGATCCCAGTTGGCACAACCAGGTCCCACTATTAATTCCAGGTAGGAGAAGCCTGGCTCGCCCTTATGCACATTATTTTTACTTGAGTGTGTTTTCCTGCTCAAGCTTTCACGAGCAGAGTGAGGGGAAGGATTTTGAGACATCAGTACCGTCGGGCAAGCTAAAAACAACCCAGCAGTGGAATTACAACCAACCAACCATGTCCTTATTTCCATTGGTATTAACCATCTTTTCTCCCATGAAACAGAGAGAGAACACAGAATCATAGAGTGGCTTGGGTTGGAAGGGACCTTAAAGATCACTTAGCTCCTTCCCTCCTTCTTTGACCAGCCTGATATTCCTCACTCATCCCCTTCCCCAGGCTTAATGTCACCTCTGACTTCTGATGTCCTGTTTTATATTTGTTTTATTTAGTTGCTTTACCCAAATTGCTGAGGCCAGGAGTATGAACACCATCCCAATCTCCTCTCCTACCCTTCAGGTACCTTCTGCAGGAGTGCCAACCTGTGCATTCCCTGGCACAGGAGTCAAGCCTGTCCTCATGCAATATTTTCATGGATTTTCTAGAAGCAGCAGCAAATAAGACATTTGCTTATTGCAACATTTACAGACTATGAGATGCTGTGAAAGCACCAGAGCAGAAAAATAAAAAGAAAGGAGACTGGAGATGTTAGAAATGGGACTAGAAAAATAATAGAATGAGCATCCATTTGGAAAATACAACTAATAAAAAAAAATCCTTAGCAGAGATGTTTGACAAACAGAAGACCGGCAAGTTGTAAAGCTGAAAGAGATTCACAGACAGGAGGTGAGACCTGCATCAGACTGCAACAAGAACACAGCCAAGGCTATTTTGGTCTGCACAGGCGAAGATATCATCCAGGAATGAAGTTTAGAGGCTCCATCTCCGTGGCTCAGATGTGACGGCGCCTGGTGTGCTACATTCTGTCTCAGTACCTCTTCTCCAGAAATGTGCTCCCAAATCCAACAGAGCTTGAAGAAATGCTAAAACACTCGGGGAGAGCTGATAAGGAAGGAGCAAAACAAATCCAGCCTGTATTTGTTGGCTCAGCACTGGGATCATAGGTATGTCATCCTCATAGCTAGCATGCACTGTGGCAGGGGTTTTAAGTAGACAGTGATAATTATCTACAGATATATGACAGAAAGAGAGGGCAATTCAGTACAGCATAACTTGACATAACTCAAAGTAATAGGAGAAAATTCAGAAAATCTAATTTAAGATCAATATCAAGAAAGTTTTCCAATGAAAGAATTATTCTCTTGCAGAAAAGTTTCCCAAGGGAAGCGGTAGAAATCTTACAGCTTAAGCCAGATGAAAATAAGAGTAAATGTACATGAATAATTCTGCACTGGCAGGGTTCTTGATGGCATGTTTTAAAAAGTCTTTATTAATTCTACTTTTTTCTAACCTATTAATATCTTATTTCAATAGTCACTGCTTCTCCCTCTCCCCCCTCTCCTTTGTTCACTTTCTCCCTGGTTCTGAGCTGTCAGGCACAAGCTCATCTCCTTAAAGGCAGTGGCTCCCATTAACTACAAAGCCTCGTTAATATTCTAAGCTGCAGTGCTCCTCCCTGAGACAGTCCCAAGGAGAAACAAGATCGCTTTCGTTCATCAAATCCACACAGAAAAGGCCTCAAAGCCATTTTAGGACCACTTAATGTAGCAAGTCCTAGGCTTAGCTTAACAGGCTGGGGAAAACGAATGCCACAGAGATTGTAACAGGTCCTGTTGAGTTCCTACTCAGCATCTGTTTCATCTCATTTCCAACTGCCTTTTCCCTGTTTTCTTCCATTTTTTCTTCTCACTCCTCCAGCCCAATCTTTCTTTGTCCCTCCAGGCTTTGCGTCTTGCTTCCGATTCATTTTTTCAGGTGGAGTTGATTGAGTCCTTCCTAGAAATCCCCACCTTCAGCAAGAAGCCAAACAAACGTCTACTGAGAGGCAAAGCACGACTCGAGTTTCAAAGAAAGAGTTATCCTGGCAGGAGGTGCCGGAATGGACTTCAGGACTGCACAGCCCCATTTAATCCCTGATTACCCTGATCCTGAATGATGCTTTGGGTGTTCATTCCTGCTGGAGCATGAAAGAGCGAGCCCCTGTGCATTCTGGCCATGAACACCAAGCAGCCCACACGGTCCTGGTGCTCTGTTCCACAGATGTCAGGTGGATTGCAGCCTTTGAAGCTGCTTTATGCTTTGGCCACCACACAGCCTACATTTTATGGCAACCCAAAATCCTTCTGACTCTATTTTATCTGAGCAGAAATAAAAGCACTCGTTAAAGAATTTGTTCTCAGGTTCAAAGCTGTGAAAAGACGGTAGAAGAAACCCAAAATAGCATAAATAAAATGAAGTATAACATTAGGAACTGACTAACCTTGGTTTGTCACAAGTTACAAACCAATGTTATAACTCACTTTCTGTGAGCAGTTTGCCAAATAGGCCAAAGGTATCGAATCCCACACAACTCCACTCTCAGAGCCAGGTATCTTGGACCATGGAAACCAGAGGGTAGTTAAATTATCCTGGATCAAGGCTTCTTAAAGAAGAAATGGCAAGAAATTAATACTTCAAATTTTCTCAGTCTGGGAACTGAATTGTCTAGGGGATCAATCTGATGTTGGGATACAGACATTTGCTTCTCTGGTATTTGTGGTATTTGCTATATTTAGAATGCAAATATTGTACTACCCTGGGATGTTCCCCATTCCGTGATGCTCTCGAATCCAAATTGCAAAGAAGAGAGCAGCAACTGAACTCCATGAGAAGCCTACGGCAAAAAAGAAATCCTTTGCTCTCTCCCAGAAGAATGTAAGTAAATAAATGTTGAATACATACACAAGTGTGTGTGTGTCTGTGCCCATGTGCACAACGCAGAGAACATACACATAAAAGAATTTGCAACAGAGTGAAAAGTATGTAACTTAGAGAGATGAATCTATGAAATAAATGGAACACACAGATGGAAAGATAATTTGTGAGTATACCACAGAGGGAACATGTTGAAGTGGGTTTTTGTACCCCATCTAGTACAATGAATTTCATGGCGTTCTACTTTGTCAAGGGCTGCAGTGAAAGCCAAGCAATTTCCCTGCACATTCTGACAAAATGACCAACATTTACAATCATCACAGCTGCTAAAACAAACTTGAATGTGACTTTCAAGCCATCAGGGTATCTAAACTGAGACAATGAAATATAAAGAAATAGATCTGTTTCAACAAACTTCCTTTGGGACAGGCTAAATAATAAATGGACGACAACTGTAACTAAAAGCCAGCAGGAGCTCTCTGCATCAAGCTTTGTCCATCCAGAAAGGAAACCCCAAACTCCAAACCTCCTGAGATACATTTTATTCATACCATAAACCAGTCAGGGTCAATGAGACACATAAGTGGGGAAAATGGCATGAAGCAGAAATAAAAAACAGAAATTATTAAATGCAAAGCAAAGGACCAAAATAGCTCCTGCAAGGAGAAGGGAGGTGGGGACTCAAGTGTCTCATGACAGGCAAAAATCTTTTTGGCAAGTGTGGATCTGAAGGCATGATTTGCAAATAAATATTTACAACTCGAATAAAATTTCAACACTTGACTGAGAAAACACAGGGCTGGTCATGGCAGGGAAGGAATGCAGACAAGAGAAATAACTATCTGGGGCTTTATCTGACTATAGCAAAAATCTTTGGGAGAAAAAGGTCATTTATTCCTTGGACAAAAGGATTTGCAACCAGAAAATAAGAAAAGGGAAACCTGCTTGCTCCCAAGTTTTAAAACCATTTTAAATTATACATTTGAAAAGGTACCCGAAGCATTAGTAGTCCTTATTTAAAAGCAGGAGCATTTCTACATTCAAAATACCCATTTTAGAGGCTAAATGGCAGGACACCATGTTTCTGGGAGTTGAAAGGCAGCTACTACTACACTTGAAGTGAGCACAGCAAAAGCAGCCCCATAATGGTGCAGTCAGCTTCAAGTACGAAATGCAGCCACTGAAACATATTATAATTAATTCTTAGGCTTGAGGAAATGTGCAGAGAGCCACTGTAACCTGCCCCCACATGACTGCACAAAGACAGGTGTCTCATTTCACCTACAGCAACGAAATTATCCACCCTGCACCTACAAATAAGTGGAAAGATGACAGGATTCATTCAGTGTGGACAGGTAAATTGCATTCACCATGGACTGACTGCATTAAAAATTGGACACTTTCTCTACCTGCAGCAATTAATTTACCACGAATATTTCCCATCTGAGTACTGGGAATACTACAATAATGCTGTCTGGGTATCTAACACAATGCAACAGATCACCAATTTTTAGTGGCCCCAACTGTGAAAAAAAACACAAGAAACGAGAGAGGGACAGAAAACATATCTGTGTTAATCAAAAGGTCCCACTGGCTGCAGAAACTGAGCTTGCTAGGTAAGGTAGAGCAGTCACTGGTCCAGAGAATATGTAAATTAATTTGAAAAGCACTTAGCACTACACTAGAATCAAACAGAAGTACAACCATAACATTCAGCTTGTACATTTGACCAAAGCTAGCATTAAAAACACAGTCTTTTCCACTTGGGACTTTAAATCCTTTTAGCAAAATCCTGTCTCTGCATCAAATATTCATCTTCTGAAGTGTGCTATCAGATGATAATGGACACATGACCAAACCTGACAGCTCACGGGGCTGCCTGATTTTAGGTACCTCTAGTTCCATCAGCACCAACACTGAAATCACCTCCAGGCTGCGAAGCCTGTGAACCTGTCCCTTCAATTCCTCACCACAAGGTTACAGGCAGCTGCAGAAAGCTCTGCCTAAAGAGCCAAGGAATATGTGCCTTGTCCTGACATTTATTTCCCTCCTACATTCCTTCTCTTTTGTGTTTTGAGTTCTTCCTTGTATCTTGCAGGTTCATCACACCAGTTATCGCAGACACCCCTCCACTGCATCCTTGCAGGGCATGGGACAAGTAAGTTGGGTGTGCCTCTTACATCTCTTTAGAAATTCTCCTGCTCTGTGTTTTAGAAATACCTCTGCTTGCTCTCCTGCACTGGGAACCTTTCAAAACTATTCATCCTGCTTCCCCACCAGAGAGAAGACAAAACACTTATTATAATTATTCCTCTATTTTGTCCTGGAGCCATCAGGCTGCATATTTTGGGACAGAGTAAATTTCCATCAGCTGTACTCTCCTAAATGTCAGTGTGATGTTTGTTTACGTGACACTGAACTCAGCCCATGAAATAGGGAGTGAACACCAGCAATGCTCGTACAGACACCCAACATTCATCACACAGGCTAAACAAAGATCACTTTTACACTGTGCTGCTTAAGAATTAATCATTTAAGGGCAAAATCTACTCAGTTCCTTTGCTAGTTTTTCTGTTTTCTGTGACACCCACTGGAAATACAGATGATCTCAAAATTGTTAGTCTGAGAGCACAGTGTCATTTCCTTCAGATCAGAATGGAACAATGCAGCTTTTAGAGACAAGTCCTACTGAGAAATAAGCTTTACATAGAGTAATGTCTGTTAATTATCAAAAAGGAGGGAATATTTTATGGAGAAGCAAGATATGCACATGGACATTGGAAACAAACTCATAAAAGAGTTATGACTTTGCTGAAGTTAATTATCTGTCAAAGTTTCCATTATAAACTCACCACTGAAGAACCAACAGCAAATCCATAAGCTAGCACACGCCCCAGGTGCCACAAAGGTCTGTAGAGCTTTGCTGCAGGGATGAGGGAGTTTGAAAGGAGCAGAGCAATGAATCATTAGCAGCCACAACCCCGTGATATGCGTGTCAGGCTGCTGGCTAACAAAGATGGAGGGCACAGTCCAAGCAAGACTTTTTATTATTTTAGTGGAGCTGGATTTACTTTCTATCACCTGCCTTGAGGAATGTAATAGAAGATCAGACAAAGACTTCACAGGCAAGGGGTGCTGCTGAGAGATATTTCCAGGCTCACGATAAGGAGAGGATTTGCATAGCTTTGGTGGGTAACGGAGGCCTCCTGAGGTTTTCATTCACAGAACAGTTATGCATAATGTTTCTCAATTGCATTTCTGACTCAGCGCCTTTCTGCTGAATCCTGTCCCCTTTTCTTTCAGTTCACTCCATTCAGTTACTCCGTGATTTTGTCATGTCCGCTCTCTTTCACGTGGAAGCACCAGAGTACTCTGCACACAGTACTGCAAAAGAAAGCGAAAAATACCACCTCCATAAACCAGCCCTTCTCCATAAACTCACCATTAAGATGCGCCTGTAGCTGTCTCTGTCGATGCCCCAGAGCTTCAGGTCTGTCTTGGCCTTGACGGTGGCAGCCCGGGGGGTTCCGTAGATCAGCGCCAGCTCCCCGAAGCTGCCTCCTTCTCCAATGCTGGTCACCCACTCCCCGTTGACGTAAACCTGCCACGGCACAAGACAAAAGAAGCAAAAGCAGTTTGGGGACTTAGCTGGAGTTCTCCTCCTGCTGCCAGTTTCCTAAAAGGCTGTTAGCAGTTCCCTTTCTAATTGTCAGTGTTGGGGACACAGAAGGAAAACAAGAGCGTGACGCTTCCGACAGTTGGTCCCCAAAGAGGGGAACAACCTGCTCTGTGGACAGAATCTCAAGTTGTCTTGCTTCAGTACAATGGCTTTATTTACTCTCCGGGTTTTCAGCTCCCATGGTTAGCTGGCATCATGTTTTTCCCCTTGTGTTCAAGGCTCAGGCAGTCAACAAGCAGAACTGTCACAACTTTGGCTTTTTATTAACACTGTCAGACTCGAAAGGAAGGAGATTTGTTGATATGTGTAATGAGGATTGCTGAAATGTGCCATGGCCATGACAGTCAAAATAAGGAAATATCTTTTGAAAAGGAACTTTTTTCTTTTCCCCTCTCTAAGCCTAGTGCCTCCAAAACCCATTTAAATTTAACTATACAGATCTTCTCCCTCAGTGAAGATGACAGGGCTTTGGACTTGAGAAGCTCTGTGCAGAATTACCCTTTGCTTTTACCATCAGCTCTAGAGAACTCAGGAGGCAGTGTTTGACCCACAGCCTGTTAAGGAACTATATCCTCTTAGAACATGGTATGGATTGATGCCACTATTGCCATATTTTTCCTGGATGATGTTTAATTTGAGAATTCCCACACTTGAGTGCTATGTGACATCTTCCCTGGAGGAAGGGGACTCGTGCAGGTGTTTTCTGCTGGGCAGCATTTTCCTCACTATTTATTCATGGACAGTGCAGCTCATGAGCCATAACAGTGCATGCAAAGGCTGCTGTGCACTGTGCATTCTGCAGCTTGCTATAAACTACACAATAAACCCTTTTAATTCTGTTACTGTGCCTGTGAGTTTGGATGGCAGGAAAGGCTGGGTGCATTTACCCAGGGAGGAATATATCCCAACCTGTTACAGACCAGTAACAGCAGAAATCAACCAGTGATAATTTCATTTGCTTGGAAGTTCTGTGAAGAAAAATAATATGAAAATAAAGGGCAGGTATTCTCACCTTAAGCAGAAAAGTGTTGCAAAGGCAAAGACCATAACCTGACAGCAATTACTGAGAAATAAACTAGCAGTTTTTTAAAAATGCATGAATTAGAGCTGTGATCAAGCTGGGCATGAGAAAAGATGGTGACCAAAATAAATGAACTAGGGTCAAAACTCAACAACCTGTCAGTATTAATTTTAATTCTATCTTCGCTTTATGATGAAAAGGCTTATTACAAAATACAGCTGGAATCAATCCCAATTTATCTTCACAACATTCAATTAAGATTTGCTCCAGCTCCTACTGAGGTCAGTGAAATGCTGGTTCAGTAGGAGATGGATGAGGCCACGGAGCAGTTCAGCTGATCAAGAGACCTCTTGGGTGTCAGCTGAAAAGGAGCAGCTGAACTCCAGGCAATGTGGTGGCTCCTGGTGCTCCTGGAACATCTGAGGATCAAGGGGATTAAAAATAAAGGGTAAAAATAATCCCAAACAGGCAGGTGGCTGCAGACTGCCAGGAAAAAGCTCAAGCCACAAAAAGTATAGCTTCATTTCATCACCATGACAGAATGAATGTCACCCAGGAGAATATCACACAAGAGAACAGCAACAGCCTTCCCTTTCAAACTTTCACACTCACCGCAGAAAGAAAATCTCACAGAACATTGAATCTACTTTTGATCCTCCTCATGATGAAAAAGTGAAAGCAAAAAAAGAAGTTTTAAAAAAGCCAGGCAAAACCAAGCAGTTTCCTGGTGAAACAAGCAGGTAATTCTGTGGCTTCGGTTTTTTTTAGTGAGACAAGCAGGAGAAATGGATGAATAAAATGAGGATTCTGAAAGGCTTGTAACATAGTGAGAATGCATGAACATTTCTAAACTCTAGTAGTTCATTGCAAAATTGGCCAGATGCATATTTGGCTGTAGGGATACCCTCCTTCTGTGGGAATTTCACTGCATGGATTCATAGGGTTTGCTACACTGCAGTAACTCATGTGTCCTCAGTAAAAAGTCTCAGGGATGGTGGGCAAAATCTAATAATTCCAATGAGTTTTGGGCCACACCCTGAATATCAGCTGACATGGTACCCTTGACTCTTTTTCAGCACCCCAAAAATACATGTGTATGTGTAGAGTACAAGCTCTTCTGTTGAACAACAGATTTCGTTACTGCAGGAGGGTCTTCGTTATAAGCCGGAAATAAACTTATTCCAACACATGTTTTTTAAGCACCATGGTGACATTTCTTGTTAAAGCAGCGTGCAGGATGTGACTGCAGCTCAGAGAGGGGAATTATGCTGGTAAAACTCAAGACTGAGCAGTGAAGGATGGACGTTTAATGTTGCAGTTGTTATTTGGAGAGGCTACTACTGAACTGCTCTAAGACTCCTTTAATTTTGCTGTCTTACTTGGCAGGACTGCGCCAAACACGTTTCACATCTCGCCTTAAACAGTTTATGCAAATGGTCCTTCCTCCACCCCAAGGGTGTCAGGTTTAAAGTGCTCTGAGGTGAAACCAAATCACTGATCTGACAGTCTTTGGGGCCAGCATTCACTCCGCTAATAAAAACGTCTTTTCGAATATCAGTCTCTGAAAGAGAAAATAGTTTGAGAATAAGTTGTTTTCTAGGAGCAAAACCATTGGACCTCGTTCTCTGCAAAGGCCTAAGTCAACATTCAACTTCTGTGTTCGTGGTGAAGTTAAAGTGCATTGATGACACACTACAAAGCCATCCTGCCCTTTAACAGAGTTCAGCTCCACTATAAATCCCTTTAAAATAGATTTTTTAAAGAGAAGTGGAAAGGAAAGAAGTTCTGTTTGTAAGGTGTGGGAAGCAAAGCTATTTTAGGCTCAGAACAGCTTATGAAAGTCAATTTTATATGGCAGCAGCTCAGATGATCTCCCTATTTATCCTAAAAAATGCTGGGCTGAGGTTTTGGCTCAGCCAGTTTTAGGCATTTGTGAACCTCACCAAAGTGGTGAGTACATAAATGAATTACTCCTAATTGTCACTTGACCTGCCAGTCACAGATCCATAATAGCTGGAACCTTCTTTCACGCAGCTGAAGAGGAAAAGCAGAAGTGCAGATGCCCAAATATGACCAAGCCATCAGGACCATCTACTTTCCACAGAGCAAAAGAACTTTAGATTTCTATTGTTTTCCATCATCTAATATAACCACTGCAATTTCTGGGGGCTTGAGAATGACACCATTTGGTTCGTTTCATTATCTTTTTAGGAGGCAAATGGGCTGTGATATCCATGGGCATTAACTATGGGAGAAGATGCAGAGTCACACAACGTTCAGTGCCACAGGAATGAATCTGGGCCTCCCTCATCTTCATGTTCTTTCTCTGGAGATGCAGAAAGGAACCTTGCCATGAGCATTTTACCTTGAAGGCAGGATATGAACATCTATCTCTGAGCTTCACTGGAGTGAATTTATCTTTCCTTTTATTTTGTATTGCTGATTTCAAGTTAACTTCTAGTTTGTTGGGGGTTTTTTTTTTTTTTGGCTGCCACTTTGTGATCTGTGTGGACAATCTGATTTGTTCCAGGCATGGCAATTCTTATGTCTTGAATCCCCTCCCTTGGATGTGTTTGTAATAATTTGTGCTTTGTGTCTTGTCAAGACTTAATATTTGTTATCCAAAAATGAAGATGAGTTTTATTTATTCTTGGAAAAATAAATAAGCCTTAGACATGAAGGGTATTTATATGTGGGTAGTTTTCTCAAATGAAGACAATCTTTTAAAACCAGTTTGAATTTGAACATACAAACTTGGAAACTGCCTTAAGAATCCTTAAAAGTTCAAGCTGAAAAACTCCAAACCTTAAAATATTCTGCTTCAAATTTCAAAAGGCAACCTTCCAAAATTAGAAAAATCATTGATGATGGAAGAATTCAAACCAGAAGCAATCTACGGAATCTAACAATTAAATATAACTAGTTTTAAAATCCAATAGTATTCTCATATAAAACAGTGTCATTTTCATCTTTGTATACACAAATTAGACAGTTTCTATATACAAATAAGGGCTTCAGGAAGATTTGACCTACAATCAAGAGATAATTTTATCCATTGTCCACTATATTCATGTATAGCTTCACGTAGAGATTTATATAGTAAATACAGAAATTTAAGAAAAAAACACTGAAAAGTTTCCATTTTGATTTCACCGTACTACAGCTTGGCTGCTGTTGTCTTACAAGAAGAAAACCTGAGAATGCCTGTAGAGAAAGTTGCTGTGACATTAAATAGAATAGGAAGTTTCTGCGTCTAAAAAAAAGAAAACATCTGTTTGAAAAGGGCAATTGACGGCGCTTTTTAAAGCAAAAAATGTGAGGTTATGAGATTAAAATACCAAACAGGAAGTCACTTTATACTTAGAAATATGGATTAGAGATTTTTGCAAGTCATATTTTAGCAGGTACTTTCAACATCTTTACTGGAAACTATAATTTAAGCTCTGCCAGCTCCTTTTGGCACACACTCCCATTTGCCTGAGCAGGAAAGCTTCCAGTAGACAATTGACCTCAAAGACTTCAAAGTTTGTGCCATCATCTACCTCGTGTGCACTGCACCCATCTGCAGGGACAGGTCTTGAGGTAAAATCCTCCTCAACCCTGATGTGCTAAGGAGGAAGGCTGTGACTGACAATACAGTAATGCCAGCTTTGGTCAAAGTGTACCTGGTTTGTAGGATGCAGTATAAGAGAGGAAAAGGCCAGGTTTTCCAAGGCCTACCTCTTCCTCATTCTAAAATCCTTCTTCTACACGTGAAATTTGTGCCCTGCCCTCGGCCCACGGAAGAAAATGTACAGATACTTTATTCTGTGCTAACGGGGCTTGTTCATACCCCAAGAAAATATAAGAGCTGAGAATGAAGTGTTGTTATTTTAAAAAAATATTTTATGGTGCTTCTAATTTGACTCAGATTATTTTGTAAGGGAAAATATTAGAAAGATCTTACTTAGTCTTTGGGGTGCCTGTGCCAAAACTCAAATAAAAACTACTTTTAAATGCTTCAGTTTCTTAAACTCAAAACACCACACACTGATTTTGTTATTCTCACTTTGTTGGTGGTTTCTGTTTGGTTTTGGTTGCTTGGCTGATAGATTTTATGGGGTTTTTGTTTGGTTTTTTCATGACTTTCTTCCATGGGTAGGGATTTTATGATGACACTTGCGACCTCCTTTACGTCTGTCTTTGCCTGTGCATGGAAAATCTGGGTGCTTATCAGTCATGGTGCTCCCAGAGTAAATTGCTCCTTGAATCCACCATTCCTGGTATTCCTGACACTTCCAAGCAGATCAGGGAATGGCAGAAGAGACCCTGGCCAGGGGTTAAAGCCTCCGTGCACATGCCAACACCAGCTGAACCAGGCAGAAAATGGCTCGAGGCTCTGAGTCTCGGGGTCAATTGTCTCCACTCCAAGTCGCTTTTTTTTCTTGGAGAAGCATGGAAGCATGCCAAAAAAGTATCTGGCAAGGCTTAAATGAACAGCAGCTCGCTTACTAGCGGCCTGGAGTTTCCTCAGACAACAAGGATTTTAGCAGTTCTGCCCAGAAAGTGGCAGAACTCTTTCGGGGAGCACCGCATAGGGGGTGATGGTGCAAGCCCAGGGGCTCTGGGAGCTGCTGCCTTACACGGGAGCAACTCACTCTGCACTGGTGCCCTGGCACAGACTTTGCTCTGAGGGGAAAACCGGGATCACCTCCCTGCAGCTTCCCAGCAGGGCAGTTAATGCAGGGAAGTTCCAGGGTGTAGCTCCTGCATGAGCAAACGCCTTCCAAAGCACCTTGCGCTGGAGTTCAGGGGGTGTTTTGGCTGAATTTTTAGGAAAAGCTTAGGAAGGAGAAAGAAGCAAGCTGAGCAGATGGGGAGAGCGGTGGAAAGGTGCGTCAGGAGGCACCTTAGGGGGTGCTGAGGTGGGACAGCGTGAGAGCTGGTCACAGAAGAGTTTGGCCAGACACAGATGGTCAGAAGCTGTGCTGGTCTCTGGACAAGCACAGTCCAGGTTACATTTTTAAGTCTTGTTAGGAAGTCTTTGTCCCACGGGTGATGTTTGTACACGCCTCTGGTAAGTGTCAGGGTGACGTTGTGGTGGATCTGTCCATTTTGATCAGTCCTAGCAGCTATAGGCTGATTTTAGGGGAGTAGGGAGTGTTAATGCTCATGAAATCAAAGTTGCAATCTACTCAATGAAACCTTATTTTGTCACTGTTTTTTAAGAGCAATTTGTGCATATAGAATATTAACTCTTTTCCAATGAATTGCAAGGGTTTTGCAGGCTGTTTTCTGGTGTCATTCAGTCCCTCTCTATCCCTGAGCCGAACACTGAAGAAAGCTTTCCTAAAGGTGTTGAGAGAGGACAAATTATTTTTAAAGAGGATTAATCTATAACTTCAGCATGTGCATTTGGGTGTTTGTGGGTCTGACTCAAAGCCAATGAACTCATTTAGCTCCCTATCGGTCCCAAGCCAATTATTTTAAAACTAAATTTTAACACTGATCTATAAATATTGCCCTTTTATTTTCTGGCCCTGTGGATGTGGCAGTGTTTGCTGTTGAGAGGGTTGTCTGATAGGAACAGTGAGTCAGACGGATTTCCTGAGGAGCAACTTCCAGAGGCACAGGCAGCATGCGAGGTTTCTCAGTTCCCAACAATACCAATTAGATGGTCTCCTGACACAAACAGATCTCTAAAAAAAAATAACTTTCACTGAAATAACTCTGTGCCTCCTGCCTGGATTTAAAATAAATCACCTTCTTCTTTAAATATGCCAAACCAAACTCATGTGGGCATCTGAAGAGCAAAGTTGCTAATGAACAAGTCTGTCCTACCCAACAACTGTGGATGCAGAAGATGTGTGTAGGAACTTGCAGCAAAACTGAAAAAGGGTGAGTTTCATACAGGAGAGAAATGATAAGAGGTGAATAGTTTATGATTTGGAAGGCAGGTTTGGAAAGAAGCTTCTTTTCAAAGACTTGCTGATTAAACCACTGCATACTCCTATAAACATTTTGTGGTCTAACAGATCATTTTACACTTATAATAATCCTTGCTTTATTAATATGCTGCATTGTTCTTGTATTTGGACCTAATTTAAAAAGCAAATTAAGGTTTCTGAGATGAAACTCACTGCCTGAGGCTGTATCTCAATTTGTGAAAAAAGCAACAAACCAAAAACAAACAACACATGAGCTAAGCTAACTGATTAAAGAAAATATTTTCTTTATGGTTGATCTGAACCCTCAGGTGCATTCCAGCATGGTGGCCTGCTCTGCCAAAGACTGCACACCTCCAGGTGTAGTTAGGGCTCTGAAGATAATGTCATTTGCTTGGTTTTGATACCATTTTCCTGCTTGGAATGGACAAATAAGCTAGGATGTGACGCGTGCCAAATTTAAAATTATCAACAAATAACACAACAAAAGCGAAGCAATGAAACCAATCCTGCGAAATCTAGTTCAAGAGGAAAGGAGATTGACCCACAGCACATGGCTGGCTCAAGCTCTCTGCCAAAGCACACAGTTTTATTCTGTAGCTTCAAAATAAATATTATACTGCAAGAGCATACTTACATCCACCTCGCCTTGGTCAATCACATAGAAGTTGTCTCCCTCATCACCTGGACACAAAATACAAAAGGTGATTGTTTCCTGAAGGTCTGCCAAGGTATTCAGTAACTTCCTGTCCCTGTATTTAATCCTGTACATATTTGCACAGGTTTGTACACCAGATTACTTACAGAGAGATTAATTTTCTGAAACATCCTTGCCTATTTGCCATCATAAATCAAAGTGTCACTATGACTTCTTGCTATTAATACCTTTCAATTGCATTAATTTATCTCTTTTGATTGATTCAGTACTTCATTCAGGGCAAACACTCAAGAGGTTTTTAAAAAGCCTGAGGCTAATGAAGTCCTGCACAACGTGCTGCAGGCATGCAGGTAAGTTGCCAAGTGTGATAACTCTAATACAGCACAATGAGGTGTTGAATATTCCCAACAACCATAAAAATATTTTCCATCTCTAGTTACTCTCAGCTTGCCTGTGCCACCCTTATGCATCCTGAGCTGGGGTTTACTTCCTGACTATCTTCACTTAAGGAATGAACATTTTTAATTTGATTTGCTGTTTATCTGCATTCAACTGTAGCACTTTGAAACCCTGGAGGTGCACCAGAGCGGGGTGATCTGCATGTATAGCAAGAGACCTGCATCCACGAACTCATCCTAGAGCTGCACGCTTGGAGGCCTTTGGAGTGTGGTTATTCTTCCCACTAAGCAAAGAGGGTGAAATCTCAGATGGAGAGATGTGAATTATAGGACCTTAGCAAACATGCAGGAGGAAAAACAACAGGAAGAATTACCCTGCTGTATGACTGTTTCTCCTGCGATGTGTGTGACGGGGAACATGGCATCGAATATGTCACTGGAAAAAAAAAAGAAAGATTTATTAATAAACCAGACCGATTTCTTATCTAGCCAGTAGACCTACCTTCATTGTTTATTTAGCCTTTGCTAACTGATTTTGCAGAAAAAGGAAGGGAAAACATTAGCTGTAACTGGAAAGTGAACCCCTGCTCGGCAAGAAATCAAAATAACTTGTTAGGCACAAGCTGTGGTTTAAAACCAAGTGAGACCATGGCTCAGTGTGTGCTATTTTGAAAGAACTCCTGAATTATATGGAGAAAGGCACCTCTTACAGCAGTGCACAAACTGGCCAGCCTGAGTACTGTGTTGTCTAAGCAGAGAGATTTCAGATTTTCAGCTGTGATGGGTTTGTGGCCCAGCAGCGACTGCCAGATGCCCAAATGGGAGCTCTCCTCTTCTGAACATCTGGCCTTGCATTTACAAGCAAAACCTGCTCCACAGTACAGAGCACATTTGGAAAGGTAGTTGGCTCTAAATTAATGTAGCATAAGAGCTGGCAGGAGATTGCACTCACAGTGCAGAAGAGGCCAAAACTCTGAAAATCTCAGCGAGTTACTCGTGAGAAGGGAATCTGAGCGATGCTACAGAGAGAGGGAAGCTGCAGAAAAGCCTCGTGCTCATTAATCACGGCTGAATTACACACCTTTCCATGTCTCCAGCTCACTGTCACATCGCCTTAAAAGGCCAGGCAGAGCAGTAGGGATGGGAACACACCCTGCACCAACACTTCGGGCAGCGTGCCCAAACCCAGGCCTTTGTTTATTGAGGGAGACAGCAGGCTCCGTGGAGCCAGGGCTTCCTTTCCCCACATCAGATTTTGGGGAACTTATTTTCAGAAGCACGAACCACATCGAGGCGGGCGCTCCCCACCTCTCTTCCCCTTCCTATGCATCAGTCTCAAGGGCTAAAGGAAATAGCTCCCCGACAAAAACAAAAGGCAGCAAGAGGGGATTGTTAACTGCTCTCTTCCCTGGCCTGGACCAGGAATGGTCCATCCAGGGACCACTGACGACAGTGGTGAGATGAAAAGCTTCAGTCTGGAGTGGAGAAAGGACCTCACACACACATAACACAAACAGGGAAGAAACCTAAAATTTTCATCAAAATAGGCAGAAGATCAGCCACCAAACGCTTGAAACCTATGCTACATTTCGATGCCTTATATGGGAAATGCATATTGTAAAATCCCATTATTAGCTTATTTCCTGTTCAGCTGTTCCAGACTTTATTCAGACTCAGTTCTAGGAAATGTTTCACTCCTAAGTTCAAATTGCTCATGTCTTTCCTCTTCATCAGTCTGAATGCTTTTGCTCAGGATCACAGCTCTGCGTCAGCACCACTTGTAGGAGAACTGGGAGATTTCAAACCGGCACCTCCCTCAGCACCTGCAAGGGATGCTCAGCCCATGGCCTATATATAACAAAATGATATATTTTACTCCTGTTGTTTCATCAGGCCCACTCCGTGCTATTCCTACTCACATTCAGGAAACACCTCCACCATGGATACAAAGCCTGCTCTGTAGCACCCTGGAGAAACTTCTTCCTCACCTCATTCTGAGCACCAATGCAAAGACCAACAATAAATTCTTTTGAAAAGTCTATGGACCTGATTCTTAAATCCCCTAAGCACATTTTTGTGATCTTACATAGGTTCAGCATTTCTCCACTTCAAGGGACTTCTCTGCTGGCAGAAACCATCTGCCTGGTACAGACAAATCTCTGGGGCTGGTCCCTGTGCCAGTGCTCCAGCTGGAAGTGGGAGCTGAGGTTCTGGTGGGATGGGGAAACTGCCACACTGGTGGGTGCTGAGCTGGAACAGCCACCGAGGGACTTTGTGTCCATCAGGGGAGCCCAGCTGTCCTTCAGCAGCTCTGGGACTGGGAATTCAGTGTGACAGAGGCTCGTTTGCCTCCCTGTGGTGTCCCCTCGGCTGTGCCGGGGCACCTCACCAAGCTCTGAGAACAGTTCTGCAGCCTGCAGAACATTTACTGAGGAAAAGGCACTCTGTGAGGCAGAGAGTCTTCAGCGTGATACATCCAAAAATAGGTGCAACACAGTGGATATCAATAACCAAAACGAAATGTGCTGTTTGAGCAAACTGGGAAACTTTTCCTTTTTTTCTAAATAGAAATACAGAGGAAATAACTACCCGCAGTTTCACCCTTTCATCCTTGTTTTAATCCTCTATTTTATTTATAACTTAACAATTGACTGCATAAACAGTGCCCAATAAATTATGTATAGCACTGCACCCTTCTCCCAAATGTTCCACATTTTATTTCTACATCCCCTTTTCGTTTTATCAAAAAAACAAACCTCTTTAAGACTCACAGACTAAAACTTTCAGCTGACAGTGTAATAAACCCAAAGTCTATTAGCAGCAACAGCAGATTTACCCTAATACTCTGCTGTGTAGGAGAGTATCAGTGTAAATATTCTAGCACCCCATATATGATGAGGTGAAGGCCTAATCTTATTTCAGTGAAATCCTAATCTTATTAGACCAAGACTTGGATTTTTAAGGAGAAGGACATGTCATCAAAAATTGATCAAATATTGATGACATGTCTTTGAAGGACATGTCATCAAAAATTATTCTGAAGTACATATGAACACAGAGACACGCAAGGCACCCAAAGTTATGGTGATGTTGATTTACAACTCCAAGGTGAACTCGGGGCATGTCTTTGATATAAATGTAAGCAACCAATAATATCACAACTGTCACTGAAAACACATCACCATGTTCCTGTTCTACTGGAGAACTACTGCTCTTAATTGGTATGGTTAGGCCAAGATCTCTCTCAAAGTGATTAATGAGTTGAAGTGTTTCTGCTTTTGGATGGTCCGTTTGAGATACATTAATCATCAGATCTCCAATGATATGGACCAGCAGGCAGCCTCAAAGCTTCTCAGCCTACAAGCCTGGCAGCCAAGAACTGGGCCTTTCAGAATGGCAGCAAAGAAACCGCCCTTCTGGAAATTATCACCTCCTAAAGTACCAAATGCTTAAGGTCCATGTAGGAAATCTGGCTTTTGATTCAGCTCAGGCTAAGTGTAGAATGGGTTTGGAAATTTATCTTATTGCCCTTACCTTTCAGTATGTGAAATAAACACAAAAATGCCACAAGGATCAATATACCAAAATACTTCAAAAATTTGAAGTATTTGTTCCTGAACCAAGCCAAAAATCTGAAACTGCAAAAAGCCAGGCCTATTTTCCATGTCCCCAGTAAAGGTCTGATGCTGCATATGCAGTTCAGGCCATGTGTCCTGGGCCTCTACTATGTAGAGAAAACAAGCTTTAAATACTGAATAAGTAAAGCAAGTGGTGCTTGCTAAAGGCATAAACAATACAGCCAAGGCCAAAAATACGGTCTGTTGTTTCTTCCTGTACCACACACTTGTTTATAAGACATCTAAAATCATCCTCTGGCCATTACAGCAAAAAAACAGCCCTTACAAATACAGTGCTGCAACCATCCCACCACCAAGCAGAGACTGTAACTAAAGCTCTGCAAAAGTAGGTGTACTTCTAGGATTTGAAGGGTTTTTTTAAATAAGTAGGGCCAAACACATGCAAACACATTCCTAACAACCAGTTTTTTTCTTTTTTTCAAGCACAAGCAGGTTTTATTCCAGCACAAACAGAAAGCCAGAAGATCAGTAGTTAAGTCTTCAAATGCTGAGCTCCCATGATTTCATCTTCTGTCTGAGCTGCAGCACCAAGAACACAGCAGCCTCTGTCTCCTGCCCCTGCACTGTTGACACCGACCGTGCTCGCAAGGCTGTGTGCTCAACTGATATGGAAATGGTTTGATTTTTTGCCAGGATTTTTATGATTGTGCTGTAAATGAGAACTGCTCAGAGGGATTTCTTTATTTTGTTGACAATGTATGGTTTGCCCCCTTTCCAGATGACTTATTCAGGTGACGGGTGAAGAAAATAGGGCACCACTTCTGGTATTTAAGCTGTTGTTTCATGAGACTGCAACCAAGAGAGAGATGCACTGCACCCGGCGTGTCCTGGGCTCAGCATCAGCACTTGGAGGGCTCTTTCTCACCCTCTCCAAAGCCAAAGACTTTGACAGGCTTTGCAAATTTTTTTAAACCTTCCCCACCTCCTCCCAGAGGATCTGTATCTGGTTGCTCGTGGCTCCTGGGAGTCAAGCATTTGTTCCAATCAGGAGGTATCGGGGGCAATTTTTAGGCTTGGAAGTGTAGTTGCAGGTGGGACTGTATGTACCCGAATATCCATGTTTAGATCCAAAGGGGGACACTAGCAGGACATCACTCATGTTTACCAGGGCCATTTCTGCACCTTTAATTCTTTGCAACCTCTCGATAGTATCATTCAAAAACAAATCACAAGAAAAGATTGTGAGCAGCAGAGAACATACAGGGAGCAGTGAACTAATCCAGCAAAGTGAAACCAAGAAATGCGTTTAGACATGAAACCTCTATCTGTTCAATCAAAAAATACCAGCTGCCTGCTTAGGGAATATCAAAATTTAGAAGCCTTTTTTTAAAAGGTCAAAGATATCAAAGGCTTGCAGCAAGTTTTAACACATGAAGTGTCTTCCATGAGTGTACATGGAACTGCAAACAACTGCAATCAGACCTGGAATCACAGGGGCTGATCCTCTGCTGTCTGGCATCCCTGATGACTCCTGGCCACCTGGCCAGGTTGAGCCAATTCCCTTCTCATGCAAAGAAAGCAAACTGCATTCAAACCAACGAGACTGCAGCTATTTAGATCAGAAAAGGATCTATCACAGTGATTGCAGAATAAATATAATGAAACACTTTGCTGATTTAATTCAGTAGCATTTTATGGACCCCATTTGCCAAGAAGCAAATGCCTGTGCTAAGAGGAAGCCAGTGGAGAAGGCAGGGCCAAGGGGTTCTCTTTCTCACGAGAAAAAGTGAGTGATAAAAATAAATCATCTCATCTGCTTTTACACCGAGGCCTCTTGGAGTCGACGTAGAATAGGAGATAGAAAAAAAAAATGATGTGCACTGTGGGTAATATAGCACTGGCAATAGGCAGCTGAGAAGAAGCTTGTTAAAACAAAACGAGAGAAAGAGAATTCCAAGCACTTTCAGAACCAGACCATGGCAATGGCCAAAATAGGGAAACTATGTAAGACAATTTATCAGTTTCACAATCAGATTTCTTTCCAGCCCTTGCTGTGCTGAATGCATTGCAGGGAAGGAAAAATGGAAGAGACAAAATGTGTACGTGTTAGGCAAAAATGGAAAATCCTCACTGTACCTGCAGGTTATAATTTGTCAAGGGTTCAATCAGAACAATTTCATGGTGCAGGCAGCCTCAGAAAGCCTTCAATGTTTGCACTATGCAGTTTTTCCTTCTTTTGCTATCTCTCTAGCGAAACAAAGCCAGCCCTGTGTTGTTGAGGACAGCTTTAAAAGATATGGAGCTGTTCTGGCATAATTCAGCAAAAGACACGCAATGTTTTCTCGGAATGAGGCTGCCCTAGCAGCAGGATTCAAGTATTTTAAACCTTTCCTACTTACATACCTTTAAAGTTTAGTAAACAGTGTTGATAGTAACTCCATCTTCCTGTAGCTGTAGCTTTGGGTACTGTCTGGGTACTATTTTAAGATTTCTGAAATGGTGGGGGGGGGTTAGAAGATGGGGGTGTTTGGGGTCTTCTTATGTACTTCTGAGATTTTCTTATGATCCACTTCCTGAAAAGACAACATCTCTCTAGCAATTGTTCTGACAACAGCTCCTCCTGCTCTGTAAGGATGAAGAGCACAAAATTTAAACCAGGCTGGCTTCAATAAACATCTGTGTAGTGAGGGAATAAACACAGCACTTTACCACTGAATAAATTGCAAGGGTCTCTGCTGTGTCTAAGTACAAGGCTCCAATCCATACTGCTTGTTCCTAGGAATGCTGCAAGTCCTTGCTAATGTACAATACTGGAACCACCAGGAACCATTACTATGATTTACTGACTACTGAGAATAAAAGCATTGCAACCAGGTAAAAGGAAAGATTCCTTTTTAAAGGTATTTAAAATTAACAGCCCCGAGGTTATAATTGCTATAATCAAATATGTGGTGTGGCAGGCATGTACCTAAGAAAGAGTCAGTACTGAAACCTTAACAAAAACATTACCCATCTGCTTCTGTTAATTTCTTTTCCTGTTAGGACAGCAACAAATTAATTATAGCAGCATCCAAAGCTATTAACAACCTAGAATATTTAATTACTTCATTATAATGGCTGATGATCAGTTATTATTACAATTAAGACATGCTTTGATTTTACCATAATGATCATATAAATTGGACATGAGAGGACGTGGTGAATGGCAGGTTAACACTAAAGTCCATGTCTAATTTCGTAACATGTACTAAGTCACGGGTCCACATAACTAACAGACACATGAAACAGAAAGAAATAAAAATTTATCATCTTCTGTTTCTGTGAAGTATTTCCATTTTTACTGTTTTATGAAGTCCCTTTATAGGTTCATTAATTGTTACCCCCAATGAGCAGAACACAACTTTATGGGCAGAGCATCAATTCATTTTACAGGCTCTGTGAGTGCCAGTGGGTCACATCATCTTCCACATGTTAACAGCAGATTCCAGAGAGGGTTTCTGCAGGGATCTTCATCTGGAAAGCTGTCTGCCATGGACTACTGCAACAAGAGGCAAAAAAGGGGCCAAACAATGTGGCTCAAGAAGGACAGAGCCCAATCCCACACCTTGCTTTGGCCTCCTTTCCTCTCACCCATCCCTCCTAAGCATCACTTCACTGACGTCACTCTGCCAAGCCTTGCTTGTACCACACCTGTCCAAAGAGGCAGGGCTTGGTGGAAATATAACTCAGGTCCACTTCTTGCTAACACCTCCACCCAACCTTTCCCAAAGCTGAGGGAAGACCCACGGTTTCCTCAGCCAGCCCCAGTTCCAGGCCCATCAGCGCCTGCACAAGAAGCCCTGTGGCAGAGCAGGCACAGAGGAGGAACGTTGCACAACGTGGATGTTCAGCCCCATCCCACCTGGTGCCCAAAGCCAGGCTCAGGCACAGGACACCCCTTCGAGCAGCCCCAGCTCCCCAGAGTCTTTCACAGCAGACCAATTCCACAGGTTTCAATGATCTGCAGTTCAAGAACAACTGCAGGCTGGGCTGTATCACCAGGAGTGTAGCCAGCAGGTTGAGGGAGTTGATTATTTCCCTCTGTTCAGCCCCTCTTGGACAGCCTGGAGCACCAGGGCTGGTTTGGGGCTCCCTAATACAATAAAGACACCGACAAACTGGAACAGGTCCACAGTGGCCATCAAAATGGTCCAGGACCTGGAGCACAGAGCAGAGGAAAAGAAGGGGAAGAACTGTGTTTGGTCTCTTCTGAAAACAGATCAGGGAGATCTCATTGCTGCTAAGACAACAGGCACAAATGGGAACAGAGGAAATTACCACCTGATCAGGAGGGGAAAAAAAAAAAAACCCCGATGAGGGTGGTCAGACCCTGAAGAGGGGCCCAGGGAAGGGGATTGTTTCCAAACTGGGCAAGGCTCTTGGTGAGAGCAGCCAGCTCTGCGCAGCCTGGCTTTGAGCAGGAGCTGGGAGCAGGGATGTCTGGAAGCCCCGTCCACCTGCCCGGAGCCCAGGCCTTGGCACGGAGCTGCTCCCAGTGGGAGTGATGAGGTGGTCCCGGGCCCGGCCGCAGACACGGGGGAGGCAGGGGAGCATGAGTCAGAGGCCAGCTGGAGCAAATCCCATGCATAATGCACGGAAAATATGCTCTCTGTGTGCTGGTGGAGGAATATCTGCCCTTCTGCGTGAATAATTGCAAAGAGGCTGGGTCCCAACTTCCCATCACTAATACCACTGCTCACCAACACAGTCTGTGCATGCCAGGAGGCCTTGAGTAGAAATTGGACAACATGATTTTTCTCGGGAAAAATACAGTTTGCTGAAACTGAATATTCCTGCGGAAAACGGCGGATGTCATTTCCCATTTGAAATGTTTTAAAAGTTTTGAAACTGTCTAATTGTCCTACGGTGATAACTTCAGAGGATCTACTTTTCACAATGAAATTACTTCAAAATAACACTTCTTAGTGAAAAGCTAAAATCAAAAGAAGGCATTGTTGAAAATGCTCTTTCAGTTGAACATGATCATATTTGCTGTCTTGTTTTCTGTGTGTGAGCATTCTCAAGATTTTCATCCTGGAACTAAGATTCAAGATGAGGGATGAATTTAAATGCCAAAAGAAAAACAAACAAGCAAAACCAAAAATCCAAGGTGCTTGGGTCAATAAAATACACTTTCTACTAGCTTAAAACGTACAAATATATATACAGAGAGAGAGAAACGCATACTAAACTGCACAGGCTTCTTTCTGGTTTGGTAGGTACAGTACAGTGCTTAGGAACTCTTTCCTTAGCCTGCAGGTACTGGATCTAATGCCAAGACAGACATTTCTGGAGATTATACACTGTGAAAACACAGCATTGCTGCAAGCACACTCTGCTGAAGACTTTACCTTGAGAAAGCCCCAAATGCATCATTATTTGAAGCAGAAAAGGGCGCTGTAACAAAGTCAAAGGTGTTATTTGTATGCATTGGCATCATGGAAGTGACCCAGGGAAAGGCTCAGCACAACAACAAACCGTGAACTTCAGACAATGTGGGCCAGATTCATGCCTGGTGCCACTGAAATGAGGTTGGTGTATTTGAGCTGACTAAATAGAGGGATGGCCCTTTAAGTCCCACAGGAGTTTATGATTTTTCATTTTCCCCACAATTAATTACTTTCTCAGAATTCTGGAAAAGAAATGGAGGATACCATGCTGAAAAAATAAGCATTTTACCTTAATACTTGAACAAATAAGTGTTTTAACTTAGTAACTGAAAGAAAATTGCTTCTGGTTGGACTGAAACATACCACCACAAGAATAATCATCATCCTTAAAACAAGGCTCTGTTGTTACTAATATGAAGCAAATTCCACCAGTGATAAAGGGTGACCACAACAAAGCCCCCCCATATTTGAACGATTTATTCCTGCTGGTACTTCTAAATCCCTTCACTCTTTAATTTCAAGCTCCCTCTTCTGGACTATCCCAATGAAGCTGGAGAGTCGCTGTGCACTCCTCATCCTTCCTTCAGGAACCAGGTAACACAGCTGAGGAAGCTCTTGGCAAGTGGCACTGGTAGAGGTGACCACCGTGCCCCAATCTCGTGGTTACTACAGCTGAAGCCATCTGAAAATATAACAGAGTATGCTGAGATTTAAAGAGCTGCCAGAGGGCTGCAATTGGAAATGCACTGTTATGTGACCTCTTGGAGTAGATGATGGTGGAGATGTCCCTCAGCATAGGCACATGGAACATATATCCCTGAGGACATCCCTGTACAGGGATATAGGACATTATCTTCAATAATAAACTGTAACAAATGGTATTTGGCACATACATAAGTAAATATGAGCAAAACCACGTGATGCACCTTACCTTACAGTTCACATTCTGCAGTGAAGAGGAAGACCTCCCTCCCACCAGTAACAGCTTTTTTTGTTTTGCCTTTAATACGGAGGACATTCTTCCATGAAAATGAAACTACATACATTTATGTTTTCTTACCTTCCTACGGTTAAAAAATTGTTACTAGAGAAAGTTTTATTCTGATAATTGACCCAATTTTTCTGTTCAGAGCATGTCTACACACAAACTGTTGTGATTGTGGAACTTGGACATGAATATGATATTAATCTACTTACTTTTTTTCCCCCACGCTGTGAAGGAATCACTTTTAACCATTTTCTATAAACATAGATAGGAAAATTAAATTGTATTTGATAATTACAATTGTTTCTTCAAATTGTATACTTACTGCTCCTACACACTATTTTTCTGACTGTCCTCATGCACCTTGAGTGACACAAGACAGTGCCTCTGCCTGGCAACTGTATCAGCACAAAAATAGATAAGAGCTATTAGGTATGAGGCTAAAATCTTCACCCTTCCATGCCTGGTGGTCCTTGCCATTAACATAAAAACCAGAATACTGCAAGGATGCTGAAGATGCTAAAGAATAACACAATGCTAAAGAAGGAGAAGATGCTCAGTGTAAGAGCAGTGGGGGGGGGAGGGGGGGGTGTGCACGTAAAATAATTTACCACATCAGGAAATTCCTTGGGTAATTCTGATAACACCAATATATGGGGCCACTGGAAAAGCTCGGGAGCAGCGAGAGGGCAAAGCCGAGGCTGTGCAGAGCTGGAGCTCCGAGTTCGCCGAGCAGTGCCTGCCGCGAGTCAGGAACGTGTGCTGCGACTGATCACGGAGTGTTTGACACGCGTCTCCCCCGGCTGACAAGCTCCGAGCATACGGCTGCAGCCATCTCCCACATCTCGCTTAATTAATTCCCATCCCTGTTGTGTGCTCCCACACCTGCAGATATCAAGCAGCTGCCTATGATAAAAGCATTTGAACCTGCGTTAGCGGGTAGGATTCAATTTAGTTTATAATGGGATAGGTAAATGAAATCATTATAGAATAGCTGATAAAGGTTCTCTAGAATGAGTCAGAATGGTTTTTTAAAAGTGTGTAAATCTAGTGTTAAAGAGCTGATGAATAAAATTCACATCTAAAGCAAAACCACATGTCCACAAGCACTTGCTTTTCTATTTGCATATCTATTATAGCTTACAGACATGTGCAAACTCGTACACCCACACATTTTCCTTATGTTTTCCTTAAGTTCATCATTACTCCCCTTCATCTCTGATTCACGGCATTTCCGAGATAGAATCTTGTACAATAAAACGAACTAGAGATAAAATTTCCCCAGACAATAAATACTTCTTTAGTAGGAGTTCTTAGCGAACTATCGCAATTAAGCGGTTTCATTTTTTACAGCTCCACTATAATTCAAAGAAGGAGAAAATAGAGATTGATTAGATCAGGCGAAACATGCATGTTTTCTTAAGTGGTCTGTGTTTGCAGGGCTCGGAAGGAAAAGGAGCTTTTAAAGCATGAAAAGCTTAAGTCTGTAGATGCACAAACACAGACCTAAGGGCACGCTGTCTTCATACCTATGGAAATAAATTCAGACGCCGTTACATTGCTTCGCTCCACCTTTCCTATTAATCCTCTTTCCGAGTCCTCACTAACCCCTGCAATGTACATCACAGACACCTTGAAGAGACCCAGCAACGTCCCTGGCAGCAGCACCTGCTCCTTCCAACCTCCCAGCACCCATTCCCCAGCAGTTCGGTGCGTTTCTAAAACCTGCCCAGCAGACTCCGCACTCACCTCTTCCTTCCGCATTCTGCTGCAAACCTTACAAAAATCACGAGTGCCCGGCCTTCAATTCTGCAATGTAACGAGCACGGGCCTACTTTTATCTCTCCGCAGTGATAGCAGATCTGGAAATCTCAGCTATGCTGGGCTTTCATTAGCATAGCTGGGATGGGAGAGGGGGAAAAGCAGTGTTGTATATGCCTTCCTGCATATCTGCAGCACATTTTTTAAATGCCTGGTTGAAAGGGGACATGAAGAATTCGCTGGGCAGGCTGGAGGATCAGTGTTAACCCAGACCTGTGTGGTCACTCTTGGTCCAAACCTTCAAACACCTTTGCTCGGCTCTGCTAACCCCGTGTTCACTTTCATGCTGGTAGAATTTTGAAGCAATTTCTCAGCGGAAAGAATTATATTTTGTGGCATTAAATTAACCAGGACAAACCCAGCCCCGAAACAAATTGCAAGAGAAACCTGCAGGAGTACATTATCACATGACTCATGTTGCTTCCTCCCAACTAAATAACCCTCCTGGTTTACAGATTTCTGTTTAATTTGGCCTCTGGCATGACAGAAAGGAATTTTTTGCCCATTTACACAACTCTATGAATCAAAGGTTGACAACAGTAAGCTGCTCCTCAGTCTGACTTGGAGGCATGCACCCAAAACCAGCCAAGTGCTGTACTTGCTCTATCAGGTCTCTCACACAAACCCAGCTACGCTGTGGCCTGTAGCACACACATCCCTCTGGAAAAAAAAAATGCTTCATGGCTCTTTCCCTCAAAGATTTGATGTATCAGCAGCTGTAATTGCTCTGAATCTTGAATCCTGGCTGTGTTTGCTGCTGTGAACTACTCCAACACCAGCACCTTAAAATACTCTGTCTGTAAGCTGAGAACTGATTCAGGTTAGGTTTAAAAAATAGTTTAAAAAAAAAATAGATTTTGGTGTTTAAGGAACATATCTCCACTGGTCTAAATATATTTTTTTAATGTAGGGCAAGCAGGCTTTATCTGTGTTGATATGAAATTCCAAAATACAATAAAGAAATGAAGCAGAAATTTCTATACTAAAGCCCACTTAAAAATAAATCCAATTAAAGGTAATAAATAGGACAAGAGAACAACTAATTCCTTGTCTTTGCTTCTCTTCAAGGAATATTCATATAAATCCCTGGTCTGACATTTATGCTGTTTCATGTGACAGGGATCAGAATTCTCCATAGCACAATGTTGTTAAACCATTTACTGCAGCAGCACCTTTATAACGAATAATAGAAACCTCTCCACACACACAGAGCATTTTCTATAGGCTCACAAAGGGTTTAACCCCGCAAGCTTTTATCCATGTGAACAGTCAGGACTCTAAGTTGGAATAAAAGCAGTAATTTAATGAAAAGGCGGTGGTAGAATCAGGGATTTGGAGTGAGAATGTTCTGGGATGAAGAACATCTCTCTTATCTGTGCTGGTGAAGTGGTTTGTAATCACGAGTACTATATGTGTGCTTTGTGGTGCAGTAATAATAAATAACTAGGAAAACTTTGAGCTTGGTGCCTGAATTAAGTAACTGCCCTGGAGCCTGCAGGCTGCTTTATTTTAAAGAGAGGATTTCACAACTCGTGGACCAAATCATAGCCTTCTTTACCTGTTCCTGTGGCCAGTGGAGGTGGGAAATGGTCATGAGCGTTTAGACTCCACTTTGGATCTCACCTTTAGGGGGAGGACATCAGGAGGGACCCCAGCCATGCCTGAATGGCTCGAGGTGACATTTATATGCCATGTTCCTGCCTAAATATCCAGGCAGGAAAGGACAATGCCTGCACGTGTTGAGGGGCGACGGCCCAGAGAGATCCACAGAGCAACACTCCTTGGGGACGCTTCAGTGTGAATCTAAACTGAGGTGTTATCACACCAAATCAAATGCAATTAGAAAGGAAAACTTTAATAAGGACACTGCAGAGAAATTTCCCTCGGTGAGGGTCAAAAGAGAGGGGAGGTGCAAGGCGGCAAAAAGTGCTTCTTAAATAGAGGAGATAAAGATGGCAGGAGATAAAAAGGTCAGACTAGGTGGTCTAAAGGTCCCTGTTAACCCTAAACTCAGTGACAGATACAGAAAAGCAAACACCTGATCTCAGAAAGATTTGCTCTTACAAAGAAAGTCTTGAAAAACGGCCAGAAAAGAGGCAGCAATCAAAGCAAAGCTTGGACCCTGGTAGTAGGTAAATACGTGATGAACCACACAGACATACACAGGTGCTGAGGGCCACCTCCCTTCCCACTGGAAACAGCAACTTGCACTCACATTCCTGAGATTCTCCTCAAAAAACACTCTCTGCAACACCTCAACAGGAATATCAGAGGTTATGAAAAAACCTTACAGGAATAAACAACTGAAAAATAAACTACTGATGTGCTATAGGATTGGTAACACTAAGTTGACTTTAAAAAATAGACTAATACATGCAAAGGTCACTAAAATATTTATATCAATGATGGAGCTGAACACTAAGCAGATATTGACTTCTGTTAAGGTGAACCTCAAGATTTATTGGCCTAAGAGGTAAACATTGACTGAGATAAATCCAAGGTCAATATTTACTACAAAGGACAATAAATCTTGGTGGCCCATGAAACATGAAATAAATATATATATATGTATATATACATTCATAGACACAAGCATATTTACAGATATTTACACAAATGATCATCAACTTCATCTTTCACAGTTTGTTCTCCAAATTATGCCAGAAAGAACCAATGAACAATTATGAAACAGTGCTAAGAGGCATCTATTCGTGTATGTTGGCAGTGATGACATCTCAGGGTGACATTTCTGCTTCGCCAAGGGACCCCTTTGCCCACTGAGCCAGGTAAAAGCTTTCTCAGGCACAAAGCGAAGTCAAACTAGCTGCCCTATTTCCATCCCAGCTTGAGAACCCTTGCTTGTAACTCAAGAAGCAGCGTTACATGCAGCAAAGCAGTCTGAGTAATTATCAAGCTCTGGACTTACCAGCCAGAAAGATTTCTGATGGAGCACTTCTGAAATCAATGTGCCTCCATCTCAGGTCAAGTTTCTCCCCACACAGGACAAGAGCAGGAGGGGAACACGTGGATATTCTGGAAGTGTTTTAACCAGAGGCACTTTTACTGGAGTTGTGGTCAATTTTGTATAAGCTCAGAACAAAGATGTATCAATCAAACTGAGCAAAATAAATAAATAAGAGCATTGGATGACTTTCAGAGTTATAGGCTTCTTTCCTTGAACTAGAAAAGCAAATAAATTTAACAGGGGTGCTGACAAAAGTAGACCTTCTTCCTCCAAACATTATACAAGATCTAAGCCAAAAGGAAACAGATGACTTTGTGTGTTTGTAGGAAGTGATTAGAGAAGATAGAACTTAATTTATTAAGATGGGAGACGGCGATTCTTTTGTTGACTTTTCAGGTCAAGTGTTAAAACCTCCTGCAAACAAGGCAGTAGACACACCACAACTGAGCCTGAGCGGGTCAGGGGATCAGGCTTTTTGATACTCGGGGTTTTGCTCGTTCTTTGAACAACTGCTTTGGAAAGCCGAGTGAGAGAAATTTGCAGCCCTTGCCTAGGCTTCCTGATGGCCTCTTCTCTGCCCACTGCACCAGTCTGGGCAGCTGGAGGCTGGTTTGGACAAATGTACACCTAAAGTGCTGGACACTGCCTAAAGCCAACAGCAACAGCTTCCACGTGACTTCTGAATTTTTTCCTATGTACACAAGGGATGAGAGAGAGGGCTAAAAAGAATAAAGAAAAAAGGAAACGAAGGAGAAAAGAACAAAATCCTTTTAAAAAGGAAGAAAAGACAGAAGAAAGTATTTGAAAAAAAAGTATTTCATTTATCTACCAGCCTGACAAGTCTCAGGGAGGAATGTGGTGCTGTGCGGGCAGTGCTGGCCACTGGATTTGCAGGAAGGAAGAGCAATTAGAAGCACTGGGCAGGAAAAGGCCTGTTAGCACTCTTACCTTTAACTTAATCTTTAATCTCCTCCTATGCCTCCAACTTGTCACCACAGGCATTAATCACCTTGCAGGTCTTATAGCCAGCTCAGGCTCATTTATATTATTTGTTTTAATGGCCTCTCTCATGCCATCAGTGCTCAGCAGTGAGTGGACAGCTCTGCCCTTATTTCCTGCTGGCTGCTTTGGTCCATCAAAGCCATGTGGTTTATTTTCACACAGGTTTCCCAAGGCTACAGCACAGCCACAGGTTTCAGTGATCATATCACAGTTGACCTCTGCAGAGAGTACTCCAACATAATCCATGAAATATTATTGCTCCAAATATTTTAGAAGCCTCTGAACTCTCATTAATATGAACACTTTGTATTTCACTGGATTTTATTAATGTTCTTAGTAATTCAAGGCATGGCAGAACGGCTGCACTCTTAAGAAGGATTTATTTCTTAGCTTGCAAAGAAAGGAAAAGCCATTTTCAACTATAGCAAAATTGGAACATGAAAAATAATAAACTGACAAGGAAAAGATAAAATGTCTTTGTACTCTGTCTTCTAAATCCAGATGAGATCTCAGGCTAAGTGTTCTCTCAACAGACAGAATCACTATATAAAACTTATAGCCAAGATTTTCAAAATTAGAAGCCAAAAATCCACATTTATGGCTTTTCAGGAGAACTGATAATTTCAGAACAGTCCTGTTCAGAAAAATACGATGCCAAAATAGACTCAATTAGTAAGCACAACCTTGAAATGTTCAGCAAAAGGACTGCTGTCTTCTTTGAGCAGAATCTGTGTCCAGAACAAGCAGATTTTGTTTCTTGCAAACTATCTACCCTTCTGAGGATGCTCTAAAAGGGATTTTCAGTGAATGGTGATAACAATTGCAATATTAAGGATATTGACATTTAATGTCACTTTCTCTTTGAAGTGGGGCAAAAAAAAAATCCCTTAAAAATTGAGTTATTTTGGCTACTGTGAAGATCCAACTATGAATTCTCAATGTAATACCATGTATATTTTATATAGTGAACTCATGTATATGCCAGAATATTTTATATGGTAATTATTTCACAGCATGCAAAATTATGAGGAAATAATGAGGAAAGGTTTGGAAGAGATTTTAAGAGAAGTAGTGACTCAGTGACCTGCTGGGGGAAAAAATGGAAAAGCATAAACCCCTTTCAGTTTCATTTGTTTTAATTAGAAATAGGGATTTCTAAAAAATACTGTCTATACCACTAGGATTTTGAGAGGGAGACAGCCTAGTTGTTAATCTTCATGCAGTTCAAAACTAAATTTTTCAGACATCCCACAATCTGAAATTCTCACCGTGAAAGGCTCAGGAAGGTATATTTTTCCTGATGTGAAATCAGGACTGCAGCAGGAATGTCTGACCTTTTATTAATCAAGTCAGCAAAGACTGCATTAAAAGGCACTTTGTTCATCACCTTTGATGTCTGTACATTGATGTCATCTCAAGGTAACCTGGGCAGCTGTAGATTTACCATTAGCCCAACCTTGGTCATGCAAGGCTTGAAAACAAATTTTTAAGTCAAGAATAATGAAAGTCAGAGAGGTAATTGGAAAATGAGGCACACTGCAATATCTACTTTCTCTCTTTATTGGATCACTGATATTCTACACAAAATAAATCAATCAATTCCTTAAGAGAGCAGGTTCAGTGCTAAGAGGCAAACTGCTGGTTAAAATGGGAAAGTTGATTAGGAAGAAGAACCATAATGTGTTTGAGGCAATAATTTTAGGTAGATTAACAACAGTTGATATTGGAAGTGGAAGAACAAACCCGGAGGTCATTTTATTAAGGATATTTCAAGGCCCAGTCCTGAGAGGTGGAGATGCTGTGTTCAGATGGATTGCACAGAGGATGCTTTTGATGACTGAAGTAATAAAGCTGGAATGAAATTCAGTAATCTAACATGAAAGGCCATGCATGTTGAAGTTACAGCAACAATTTCTACTTTAATCTGAATTCATTAAACCACCGGGTAAGTGCCAGCCACCATTTTTACCCTTGGCTGGGAAGAAGGCAAACTCACCCTGCACCAGTATAAACTGGGTCACTTTCAAGTGAGCAAGGAAGTATTAAAGCCATTGTAAAAAGCACTTCTGTAAATGATCTCACCTCAATACTGGGCACAATTCTCATCAACCACGTTCAAAAACAAGATGCATTTGATTCAGAAAAGATGCAGAAAAAGGTAGTCTGGGGTGATAAGGGTAATGGAGAGTCTATCCTTTATAAAAGAAGAGAACTAATCATTTACAGCAGTAAAGTAAAGAATAGATATCATTTTAATTTATAAATACATAGGGATGAGAGGCAAGGGTTAGGCTGAACAACGGAGTTGAAAAGGAGTTACTTTAACTAATGGACAATGAGGGCATGAAGAATCAACACATACAAACATTTAGTCTGGAAGTGAGATGCTCTCTTGCCATGGGAACAGAAATGTTGTGCAGCAGCTTTCCAACAACTGCAGCCCAACAAACAGGAGAAAACAAAAACATCTTCCTTTAGGTTGTATGAGGGATCACATGACCTGGTTTTTCTACAGTTATCAGATGGCTGAAGTCAGTGATTCAAGAGAACCCTTTCAGATTGTATTTCCAAGGACAAGCAAAAAGATGTTTCCTAGCAGGGCAACGAAGAGTAAAACAAGTGCAGGATCACTGTCGGAGAAGACGCACTGATTCCTCACAGCCTCTTCTTGTAACTGAGACGAAATAGCTGGAAACCTCATCAGATTTGTTCCTCTCAACTTTTTAAAAGATGAGAGGCAGTGCCAAACGCTCAAAACAATAACGTCTTGCCTTTATAAACAACCTTTAGTATCACTGGATATAAACCAGAGCCTTGGACATCTGCTGAGCATGCCTATTGGATTGGCACCAGTGCTCTCCCCCTGGCTCGCACGGAAGGTGACGGGGTCAGGAACGAGACATCTCGTTCTCCAAAAACAATCTCCCAATTCTGCCACTGGTGGCTTTCAGAATCCACCTCCTGTATGGCCTGTCTAAATTTGCCTGCTTTGGGAGGCTTTTCAGGCACCCTCTAGGCTCCAGTTAGAGCTGGAGGGTCCGTCTCGCTGCATATGCTGAGCAGAATTAGGGACTCTCAGGAGCTCTGTGGAGTTCAGGCTCTTGGCACAGCCATGGGTAATGCTCTGTGTGTCCTGGTACATACTGGGAACAGATTGTCTGAGTCTACTGCAAGAATTTCATTGCTAAAGATGTAGCTTAGGACTGCCTTTCTTGTTGTTCCCCCAAACATCCTTCTTCAGCCTTTAATCTCTCTGCTAATAAACGTTATTTTTACACTGCTCTGGCCCTCTCCATATTTTGCACGTTCTCACCAGAGATACAGAGAGCCTTTATCCAGTCAAATTTGCTGGATAGACAGGGGATGATTGGAAAAGATCAGTACCAGTGGGACAGCAAAAAATAATCCCCAAATAATGCTACCATTCCCATAACTTCTGAATTTTCCCCCTACTCTTCCGCCCTTGCCAGGAGACAGCCCAGCGTGTCACAGCCCAGCATCATGCTGGATGGAATGCAGAACAAACCAGTGCCACTTGCCACAAAATGTTTCTCCAGCTTCAACTAATGGGATGATTAAACCAAGACAGAGTTGCAGATGAACACAGCAACTGGTGAAGGCACTGGGTGATTCAACGGAGCCCAGAGGGAAGGCAGATGTTTGGGTACTGGAATAAGCTGCGTGAGATCATTAACACCCAGCTGATGGATCACAAGAAAGGCAAAGGAAATCTCTGAGGTCTCCTGTTTCTTCCTTTCACCGGCCTGAAGGCCGGACAGAAATAGGGGCATGTGTGAGGGAGTGTGAGCTATTTTAACAAAAACATTTCATCCATCCCTAAATATGGTCACAAGATTTTAGATACTTGGCTTACTCTTAAACAGTAAGATTCTGAATTATCTCCAACTGTGTAGGCTGTAAAAGAAAATGCATAAACCAGCAATCCTGCAAACTCCCTAGAAACGTATTCCCTGCCAGTTTCTTCTCTGTAGCTGTTATATTAATCAGTGTCTTAAGGAATTAGAATGCCCTGTGATTATATCTCTTTCAAACCTAATAAGCAATGCTTTGCAATTAACTTCAACTCACTCTCCTTAATGTCATTATCTATCATCTAGAGCTTTGAAACACAGAAGAGAAAAATGCCAGAGTTATGGCTCCATGTGTATGGGCTGTACTTTCCTTCCAGTGAGCAGCAAACATCAGTACTTCAGTGGCATCTTGGTTACTCTCTCAAGATTTCTAACCCAAATGGAAAAAATGTGAAAAGATCAGCTGTTCTCAAAAATACTGCCAGAAAAACATATTCAGGGGATTTTGCCTGAATCAGAACTCAAATAATTTTCCAGAATCTGGCCCTGAACCAAAACTCAAGAGATCAGCCCAGATTTCAGGCTTCAGTTTAATATCTTATCAGATAACCACGTACAACTTCATCTTTCAAAGCAACTGAGGCGCACAAGTGTGTGAGTGTGAACGTACACACAGCAAGTGTGACACTGGGGTGTAGTCAATGGATTTTATTTCTGTACTTGTAAATTTATATAGTCTCACAGAAACACCTCGCCTCATCTGCCATATGAAAGTGTTATATATATATGGCATGAATGGTGTAAGGTATTATCAACATAAATTTGGAATAGTCAAGTTATTTATAAACAGGCTTTGCAGTATCGGATTTTAATTGACGAATGTTGATAAAAATGGAATTTATATTTCCTTGCAAGACTCATGGGCTAGAATTATTTTTTTTTTTTTTTCTAAAATTGAACAGATGCCAGAAATAAATCAGAAATTGCAAAGTGGAAGAGAGCTGTGAGGCAGCGCGCCGAGGGCCGGGAGGAGAAGAAAAGTGGAAAATTACCAGAATGTAAACCCAGTGGATTTAAGAGAAAAAGGCAGAGTGGCAGATAGGAAGAGAATCCACGTTGACCAGAAATTATAACCAGTATTGTGACTCAGGAACTAAGAGCGGTGTCTCAGTTAAACCCTGAGTTTGCAATAAAAATATCTGCAATATCCTACCAACACCACATCTCCAAGTGCAGTAGATGGATTTTTTTTTCAAGCAACACACAGAGCAAACACGGGTGAGTCTTCTCTTATCTCTCATTTGCATTTCAGAAAAGAAAATTGTTATAAAGTTGCTTTAATATAGGATTTTTAATTATGCTGATTTTTCATGCCTCTGTGACTGGAAAGCTGGGTCACCACCAAGAGGCTGAATCTGGGAGCAATGAACTAAAAAACACCAAGAAAACTAAAAGGAAAGAAAGAAATTTTCAAAAATAACAGTAAGGAAAATTTACTGGGTTTAAACTCATACATTTGCAATCTATGCAATGTTGCATTGATGCAATATTATACTCCTGCATTTTAAATCAACAAAAATAAGGAAAGGAAAGGAAAAAGCAGACTCCAGTAATGAGAAATCATTAATTCAACCACATCAGAAATCTACTCAACTTTATGTGAAACTTCTAGTAACTATGAAAGGCAGCCAAATTTTTAAAACTCCCAGAATTTGTAAAAACTAATTAGCGATTTTCTAATTTAGTTTCACAAAAGAGCTATCTAACACCACAATTTACTTCTCTCCTACCAATATTTTCTGTTGTTTTGCTCCCCGTCGACAGCTCCTTTACTTTGGCCGCCAATTTAATATGGATTAATCCTCCTTCCTGTAGCAGCTCCCACTGACATCCACGGAGCTCCTCCAGTTTATAAAAGCTTGTTTGCAGAGATCAACTTTCGGGATCGGATACTCACTTTGTAATTTTATTCATCAGCCACAATAGCAAAGGGTATCCAAAAAGTGTTCAACACAGATAATGGTTGCTTATCCTTCTTAATAAAAAGCCCAGAGCACAACAGGCAAAGAGCACCTTTTAAGAGTCAACTAACATTAAATAAATATACTTCACAAAGCTTTCCATCGTTTGCTTTTCGCTGCCATTCATCCTTTCTACTGCTCTGGTGCACAGAGTTCCTATCAAGCTGCAGATCAGATCCTGCAGCTGGATTCTCCTTTGCCCTGAGAGCTGACACAGTTAGATGTCATTGATAAGCATTGATTTACAACTGTAAGGATCTTCTACTGCCTAAATCTTCTATCTGACCCATTAGCAGCATTAATTGTGGAACAACCATGTGCATCTGAGGGACTGCTCGAGTTCTACAGTGCTTAAACTGCTCGGGCCCTAGAAAAGGAAGAAGTGCAGTGACATCTCCACAGGGAATCAGCAATTTGTCTGAAACCCAACCAGGCAGTGACAGAGCCCACCCTGCCGTGAGCCCCACGGTGATGCTGTGTCAGGAGCAGCAGCGTGTCCATCCCTGCAGCCACAGTGGTACCCCCAAGCCCTCCTTTTGCCCTGCTCCCTGACGAGACACAGCCTGGTGCCTCAGCACTGAACCTCATGTTTCCTCACCCAAAAGGGTGGCAATTCTCTCCCTTACTTCGCATTCCACACATTTTCACATGTGTAAAGGGAAAGCAGCTGTGCCGTATTTTTAGCTTAACTAGTTGAAAGGAAAAGCAAAGGAAGCTAAAATCAGAAGTATTATTTTGCACTATTGAGCATATTAATGACGCCTTTCCAACCTCATCAACATTCCCATCGAAACTAACATGTTAATTTATATTCTTCATATAGTACTAATTATGTGCACAGCAGCACGGTAGCCTGTACGAGGAGCTATCTCACTACAAGAGATGAAAACATAATGTTCTGATTCTGACCTCGTGACGGGATACAGAATTAACTACTCCGAAGAACACTGATTATAATAGGACTAAAATGCGTTTCTGAGAGATGCTTTGAATATCATGTAACTACAAAGGATGCTAAATAGTTTTATTTAGAGGTGGTGCCAGTGAGGCAAATTTGAAAAGGCGCAGGAGTAAGGCAGTTCTGACTATACAACCCTCCAGTATTGCAAAGAATGGATGTTCTCCTCTTGCAAAGAGCTATGAAGGAACACTACCATGAACACTACCACTGTTTTTTCCACCCTGTTCTCCCTCAGCTATACCTGTAACTGAAGTACTTCTTATCTAATCAAATGCACAGATATGTCAACAAAAGCATTAAGAAAATTACACACATTATAAGGAAATTATACAGGAATTCTTTTCTGTGAGGGTTTTGAGGCACTGCAACAGGTTGCCCAGAGAAGCTGTGGCTGCCCCATCCCTGGAAGTGTCCAAGGCCAGGTTGGACAGGACTTGAGGCAAGCTGGGATAGAGGAAGGTGTGCCTGCCCACGGCAGGGGGGTTGGAACAAAATGGCATTTAAGGTCCCTTCTAACCTAAACCATTCTGTGGTTCTGTGATACACTTTTCATTTAGTAAGGACAAAAAAAGGTTAAAAAAACTGATTTACCAATTTTTCATGCTAAAGAACAGACTGAATTCCATGCAAGGTCTTGTACAGCCCCATTGTCTAGAAGTTTCAGCAATATTTAGCTAAGAGGAAAACAAGGTGCACTCCACAGATGTGCATTAACTCCTTCAGCTCCAATGGTGGCCACCCACTGCAGGTAAAGCAGTAAAAGTCTGTCCTCTGGGCACCTACAGGCCTTTATAAAAGGATTTGTGAACAGAAGAGAGTGTAGAAAGGGTTTCTATGTCTTACTGCTTTAGCTTAGACTTTCAGAGCACGAGGGAGCAGTTTTGCAGCTGTGCTAGAGGCAGCTCAGAGAGCACCAGGGATGTCCAGCTTTGAGCAGCGCACACACTGCAGAGTTGCTCTAACAAGAAATGGGCTTGGAAGTTGTATTTGCATCATCTGGATTTTCCTCTTTTGCCGGTGCACAAACAGCCCTTCCTCTCTCACAAGGCAGCACCTCCGCAGAAAGATTTACATCCACACAGCATTTGGGGGAGTTTTAACATAAATACATATTCTGACAACTGTAAGCCAAGCCAGCTTGAAAATTCGGCTAAAGTGCTTTTAAGAAATACTCCTGGTACATAATACATCATGTGGGGTTAGCTGAGACAAAGGTTTCATTAATAGCACGCTTAAGCAATTCTGTAAGATGGGTGCAGATTCAAAATATCTATTAGACTTCCCTATAATCTCACATGTGTAAATAACAGGAACAGCCACCAAGACTTTGAAGCAATTCCAGGATTAAACAAGATCAGCAGCAAGACCACAGAAGATTTCTCAGCCACAAAACTACACTGCTACAAGGACCTTCAAAGTCAGTTGTAACACACTGGAGGAGCCAACAGGTAAGAAGGGCTGAGATAAAATGCAGTAAGAAAAGCGTAAAAGAGGCAACACTTTTCTTGTGATAGTCCATGTCTTGCTTCATACAAATCCCTGACCTGCTGACGTAGACTTGTTTGCACACTGAAGTGTAGGGCTTCGTTTTTTCACACACAATAAAAATTTCAACCAATTTGTATACTTGTGGTGATCTCAACTTTAGCCTCCAGGGGTTAGGGTTGGGAAGTATGTTTTTTACTGCTTCTATTTTCTTTGTTACTTCGTGCCTCTCCTTTTTAATAACCTTGATCACAGTGACCCCAGGTGGCAGAGACAACCACGGCTGCTCTCAGAAGCTGAGCCAGGCCTTCACCTTTCACCATGATGCTGAGAAGTCCCTGTGTCCCAACCCAGAGTCCCCAGAATCAGTCCAGGACAGCTCAGATGCTGCCATGGGAATGGAGAGGGCTCGTTCCAAGCAGGTCAATAGAAGTCTCCAAGGGACAGAGCAACCAAAGGTTTTAATCTCAGAACCTCCACTCCCCACTGATCCATGGAGGTCTCCCTAACAAGTCTTCAACTTTGCTTGAGCCCAGCAGCACAAACATCTGCATCTGGGCTAATTCAGATTGCTGAGAGGCCCAGTGAGGGACCTGGCACAGCCAGGCAGCTGCTTTGCCCCAACTCATAGCTCTTTATTACCAGCTTGCTCTGCAGACAAGGTTGCTTATCAAAATGAGACACAGACCTAGATATGACAAAAAACATCAAGTATTTTCCAACACCTTGATTTTAATAGAACTTAGGCACCTTAATACCTTTCTCCACGCCTCATCTGTCCCACTTTGCTGCTCCAACTGCCTCAAGAGGTTTTTCTTTATATTGCCTGGAAAAATGTCAGCTGTGAGAAGTTTGCATTTTGTGACCCATCATGTGAGACAGCACAAATAAAATCATTACCAATGCAATATACAAAATTAACAGTGGCCAGACAACCTCCAGTAGCTTTTCCATCTTTAAAAACCTGTGTTATTTCACAGCAGAGGGGATCAGTGAGGCATCTCTGTTCTGATGGGAGCCACACCACAGCCAGGGCGTTGGTAAGGTTTTGCTCAGAGCCTGCACTCCAGTAGAGAAGAGTGTGCTTTGGAGTTGATGTAAACAGATTAATTTAAGTACGAAGGGAAACTTTTCAAGCTGCTCACCAGAAGAAAAGTCCAACTCACCAGAACAAAATGTCCAACAATACTTATTACATTGTACTTGAATTTGTATCAATTAGCCATCACGTACAACACTAACTTTAACTTTATATGTGTGAATTTTAATCTTGAGCCAAACCAGCTCTGAGGGAAGGAAGGAAGGACAGGGCACATCAATGCCTTTCCCATGAGGCTGCTCACCGATTGCTGCTGAAGAGCTCCCTAGTGGCAATGAAACTATCCTGCCATTGCCAGAGGGTGTCACTACGGCACTGGGACAAAGCAACAAAACAAATAAAACAGATAAACAAGAAACGTGGAGAAACCTATCAGAAATAAGCTCTACGTAACCTTCACATCAGTTGTTCATCATCTCACCCGTGGGCTTTCAGAACATGGTTCTGGAGTCAGGGTACAACATCACTGTATTTTCTTTTTTTCCTGTATCTCTGGCGCTCCAATCTGATTTCCAACACTAAGTCTTCAAAGGAAGAAAGGAACTACCTTTTAGAGCTGTTTGCAGAATCTCTGTTGTTCCCACACAATTTTACCTTATTTTCCATGAAAGCATCCTTTGAGAATGAAACTATTCTAAAAGCACATTGTTCACATCCACAATAAACATATTTGTAAGGCAACTAATTTCACAGCAAGTTGCTTACTGTAAAAGAAATCTAAACCTTCTGATATAATGACATATAGCTCAGGTAATTTGAAAGAGCCAAATTGAGCATGTTAAAGTGATCTTGAGTGGTGAATTTGGTAAAAATCCTAAACCCGAAGAGGAAGCGAGTCAAAGAGCCAAAGAGCACAGTAAATGAAAGCACTCAGAAGCCTGTGAAAAAACCCCTGCTACATGAGGAAGATCCCAAGGTGCACCTAATTAGTAGGTTTATTGTCTTTGTAGTCTAAATGCCATTTACTTATTACCAGCAAGTGGCAGGAGGCAGATGACCATGAGCCTATGTTAATTTGGTATATGATGGCCAAGAAACTTGACAGATGTTGGGAGGTACGAAGAGCTCAACCAGGACACGTGTGTAAGGAATCAGGCATCACAGAGTGCTGGTAGCTGCTGCTCTGGATGTGACTGTTGGTGTCAGAGGGCAGGATGACTGTCAAAAAAGAGAGCATTAAGTCCCAGATTCCACAGCACGCTGCTGAAGCAACTGAGCAGCTTCATTTCAACTTATATTTTGGTACCAGGGTAAACTGACTGATGCTGCTGAGGACAGTTTTGATTAGGAAGTGTTTTGCTCCTGCAAAGTGTTCCACAGCTCTTTTCAACCTGTCAAGGAATCAAACCTTGTGCTCTAATAATAGAACAATAATTTAAAATTCTCGGAAATAAGTTCTAGTCAAAGCACAGGATTTAATAAATAAGAGAAGAAATGTGACACATTTCATACCATTAAAGAACAGTAGGTAAGCTTGGACAAAACACAGCTTTTCGCTATTTTAAACCAAGTTTCTAAAGGCAAAGGAAAATCTGCACGGATGTTGCAACCACATTGCAGAAAGCAGCCGTACGAGGAACATGGGTCAACTGCAGTGATTAAACTGTCAGGACTTGAAATCAGGGCACTGCTACAATATTTTAATAGAGCAAATCCAGTCTGTCATGGGGAAGGTTCAGTTGGCTGTTCTGGGAATTATTAGGATGTTAAAAGGCCAAATTCTATTTCTGGATACTGTAAAGTAATTCCCATTCACCTCACGCGATAATGATGCGCCTCTGTTAGGAGAAAGAAGAGCAAGGAATTCAAAGGTAGCAGCAAAGTCTCCTTAAAAGTCTTTTCAACAAAGAGTAATATAAGAAGAAATTAAATTCAGAATATGTGAAAACCTGTTGGTTTGTATCTCTTGTTTCTACCTGACTTTCATGACAAATAGATCTCTCAGACTATCAGACAGATGAAAAATACAAAGATGTGGAAAACAGAGCTGGAATTTGGCTTAATGACAGCAGACTTGGTCTTTCATTGCAAATGCAGAGGGATGTCAGGAGGTTTAGCCTTTATGTGGACCTTGTAGTAACTGTAAATATATAACAGACTATCAGGACAGCAAAATGCTTTTCTATTAATGAGAATTAAAGCTCTAGACTGAGCAGTTTATTCTGCTTACCTCAAATTATCACATCTGGAAAATTATTTGATTCATGTCAGCCTTTAGGACATTCACTCACATGAGCAAAGAACTTTCAAATCCTCTGGGGTCATGGTACAAATCTATTTTTTTCACATGGTTATATCTACAAACAGAAGAAGCAACTAAACTTGATCCTGCAAAGAGTGATGATAATTGCCAATGTTTTAGTTGCTTAGACGGTGCAGGATCAGGTTCTAGGAGTGCAGGGCACAAGAAAACAGGTTAGATGTGATCAGGAAAAGAGTTTTTGTAAGAAGCCATCACCGTGCACTGCTGGGAAATACTGAAGAAAATGGCTTAGGAACAAGCTTGAGCCAGCAGGGCTGTTTGGGCAAGAAAACAGAGTGTTCAGTGCTGAGCCACTTGTGTTCAGTGTCGAGCACTGGGCTCCTGGTCTGGGCAGCAGAGCTCCTCACCCAGCGGAGCTCTGGGTACCACTCACGGGGTGCTTCACCCTCTCCATCAGCAGCAAGGTGAGCCATGCTGTGCACAGCTTTCCTGACACCATCTAACACCGGCTACAAAATCTCAGAGGCTCCTAAATAAAACCCCACCCTCTGTAACAGAACTAAAACAATAGCCTAGCAAGAGCCCCAGTATCCAAAAATCCAAATTTCAGACATCCAAAAATCAGTCGGGCTCCACGTTGTAAGAGCTTGGCTTTCAGGAGGACCCATTTCATGCAAGTGTTTTGTTCACAAGAGATGGCTGCTGACTCTTCATTTAGTGAAATAAATTTTCATGTCATCACATTTTGCCATCTTTGAAAAAAACCCCTCACAATATTCTGGAGCACTTGAGAAAGTACTGCGAGAACCAGCAAGAGCAGAGAGCCAAGTTTGATCTGAAGGTTTCAAGCAATGGAAAAATCTGCCACATCCCAAGCTAATTTAAATTATGGATCAGTTCCCTGATTTCTCTAAAAAGAAAAACTAAACTTTTCCAGTCTGAATGTGCCCAACTTCAGCCACCAGCTTTTGGATCTCACATGGATCTAACATGCCTCTGTTAAAGAGACCGTTGCTATCACTTACCTTCCCCTTACAGACACGATAAATTCACCTTCATTCTGCTTCATTAAACTAAATACAGTCTCCACACACAAAACTGGGAAGATGCTGAGTGCCTTAAAATAGCATCTGATGTTGTTTTTTGGGTATGCACTATTATATGTTCATGTAAATGCACCACACAGAGAAGCGCATTATACTTTTCTAATGCAAATTTCAGCTGTCAACAAGCATGTCTTTGGATGATTTATACATCAGAACTTGAATACATACAAAAAAACCAAAGTCCCTACAAAGAAAGTGATAGTTTGGACGGGGGGGGGGGGGGGGGGGTTTGGGTTTTTTTTTAATTTTTGAAAGCAAAAAGCAAATTGAAAACCCAATTTCTTTTTCTGCTTTCTTTATAAGAGAAAAACAGAGAGAAGAGGAATCTGGTGGTGCCAAAGGGTTAAAGTATCCCATTTCGGGCAGTCTGAATATCTGAATTTAGCAGCTGACAGTGCATGGTGTGTCAGTCTCTTACAGCTGTTCCAGTTGATTCAAAGACCATCTTTGTTTCTCGAAATCTTAGCAACTGTTACTTTTTTCCGAAGACAATGATAGACCAGCTGTTACCTCACAAGATGCGATGTACTTCAGGTCAAAGTCTTTAGTAAGGAACTTGTAAAACAAGAACTAAATCATTGTTTGGGTTTGTCAGGGTTTTTTTCATTAAAAGAGAGTTAGCAGCCTAACAGTCAAATAACTTACACTTGGTATTCCCATTAAGAGCACCGGAATGACAGAGAAATTTCATCTGGTTGTTGAGCTGAATTCACTCTTTCTATACAGAAAAAAAATCCCACCACTAAATCTTGCTGTATTATAGGATATTTTTTTTGTTTGAAGGTCAGTTTCTGCCTTTCCAAACACGGTGTTACTAAGCAGATGTCACCTCATCATGGAAAAGCACAGGTCTAACCATTCAGAATGCAAGGTGGGGATTTTCAAGAGAACCTCACAGGAGCTAAACACTCACTTCCCACTATGTATCAATCAGTGGGAATATCCAGTTCCTTTAAGCTCTTTGAACATCCCCCTCTAAATGCATAACGAAGCAACTTAATCACAGAGTTGATCGTCCAGTACCGGTACCGGTCACATCCCACTTGAAGACACACAGGCTTTCAAAGCCATGCAAGGCTGCAGGATCAGTCACCTAATGAAGACTCATGAGAGCAGGAGAAACTGTTGACAGGTTACCTACAACCCTTCTGGTGGGGGGTGAAAGAAAGGAAGCAGCATTTTAAAGAGCTTTAGTTGAAACAAAGCCTTGTTCGTCCCCGCACAAAGACAAATTACTGCTTCCAGCTGCTCTGATGCAGAAGACAAAGACTTGCTGAGAAGAGTGGACGTTCTTTTATTCAACCTTTGTGTTTAATTCTGGAAAGCCTCAGCATTGAGTAATGTATTTGCAGGGCCACTGCCAGCTAATTGTTGTGTAAAGAAGCACACAAAGGCACGGTCATATACACTGCAGTGGTAGAAAAATTTTACAAGACCTGTTAAATTCAGCAGTAGTCATAATTTTTCTGCTTTATAGAGAGAGAGATCAGTTTAGACTCAAGATTGTTTCACGAGCGTGCATGAATACTATTTGCCTCGGGCTATTTTTTCTAGATCTAAAAAGGATTTATGTAAATAACTTCTCTGCTATAACTCTGTTTTTCAGAATGGGTGACATACTGCCCATATGTAAACCAGTGCTTTATGCAGAATTAAAAATAACCACCATTAGGCATGGCGCCGCCAGTATTTGTGATGAAGAATATAAACTGTCTAACAAAACACTGAGGGTGAATCACAACCCCTAAAAAGCTACGAACTGACAGTATTTGTTTCTCAAGATAAAAATATCCATAAATACCAAATGTGTGTGCTTTTAGTTTTGTTTAAGAGAGCAACCTACCTACCAGGCCAAATACTGACATCACAAAAAGTGCAGCCTGCTGATGCTGTCAGGCTGTTGTAAGGGGATTGATACCAAAGCAGATACAATCTCCTGATGACTGCTGAGAGCACAACTTTGCATAACTAATTTAAAGACTGCTGCCTCCAGGCATCACAATGGTAATTAAAGACAATAATTCTTGGACAAATGAGATGGATGTACTGGAAAATAAAGTCAGTGCTAAATTCACAGCTAATCCTTCAATGGAGAATTGGATCATTTCTTTTCCAAGTGGCTGGGCAACTCTACCTGGTTTCATTTCCATCTCTGCTGCCAGATGAGTCTTGTCTCCAAAATCCGTAATTTTTTCTAGTTTAAGTAGTATTCCTCATTGGCAAGCTCCGATTCAGCAAGACTCAATGTGCTTCCATTTAAATACATGAATAGTTCCTTTGACATCCACAGCAGGTAAGTGGAACAACTCACAGTTAAACAACACATTTTTAAACACCACGAGGAATCAAGGCCATAAACAAGGCACGAAGGGCACAAAGAAAAGCTGGATTGCCAGGCAGTTTACCTGGAAAATACCTTGGTGTTACCCAAAGGAAAAAAGCTTTGTTTAGCATGCCCTGGTAAATTTGAATTTCCACTTTGTGGTTGTTTACAAGTGGAATTCACAGGGCAGGCCAATCATCCAATAGCACCGGTGATCAGAAAACAATCTCCCACGCAGTGTGGTTTTGCACCAGTTTCTTCAGTACCAAACCTGCTACATGTGCATATTATAACTTGCATACTCACACCTCCTCTGCCCCCAAGCTACCACTGTCTGCTGACAATCTCTTAAATTCCAGCACAGGTGGGGCACTCACACCTTTACAAACCTCCATGGGATGCCTCTGCACAACACTGGGATCATGCTGCATGTCCTCTCTCTTTTGCTATTCCCAAAAAGCAAGGTGAAGAATCCTGTCCAACTCTGGTCACTAATGTAAAATCCTAGTGTAACTCAAGGAAGCCATGTTGTGGATCAACAAAGCCCTCAGCCCCCACTCTGCCGTGCCTTGCTGTGCAATTTCTCTCTCATCCCTTATTCTGTCTTTTCATCTCTCATCTTCCGAGTAGTTTAGCTCAACATCCTGGGCATTCTTGGCAAGGCTCATTAAAGGGTATCCACACTTCTATTTCCATCCTCTGGCCTTGTCCAGTGCCTAGAGAGGGAAATTAAGGCTCAGTTTTGCCACCATTTAGTTTGGTTTGGGCCCCTGCTGCTGCCCAAAGGGGAGGTCCTGCCCAGCCCACTCCTTCCTTCCCCTTGCCAAAGAATTCCGGCAGCCAGGCACAGGGTGGGAGGAAGGACCTGCTCTGACTGAAAATAACCCTGCAGGGCAGGATCACTTTTCAGAGAGCTGCTCTGGCTCACCTGGCCATGAGAGCAACAGGAACATGCAGCCAAGGTTTGGCACTCACTGCTGCTTCATCCTTTGGTGCCAGCTTAGAATTCAGCTTAAATCACTGGTGAAACCATACCCTGAGTTTTCTAACTAAGGTGTTCTGAGCACCAAACTTAAACACCTTCAGCAGTCAGATTAAATATCCCCCCTTAACATCCATGTGTGTTCAGCACAGCATGTGGAGGTACAGAATTGCTAATGCAGTATCACGGGAAGGGAATTTTTCTTGCACTGTTCTGCACACCGTAGGCAAAAATGCAGCACAGGCAGAAGCTAAATCTGTGTTTGTTTCTGAACAAAAGAGTTAAGTTACAAATGCAAGGAAAACACAGGATGTGTAATGAATATGTCATAGCTGTGGCATCCTGTTTCTAAAATATCTTGCTCCTGAATGGTGCCGTCTTAGGTTTCTTCCACATGTATGAGGCTTTCCAGCTGGCCTGCAGCCAGTGCCTTAATAAAACACGGTATTATGCAGAAGTGAATAAAGCTTATGGCAATAATAATGTCCTTGAAATTTGCTAATCACCGAAAGTTTCAAGAAGATTTCAATATGAGATCAACAGGACAACAACTAAAATTCACTTGTTAGCTATGAAAAGCCACTTTTCTCATGATAAATTATGCCTGTACTGAAAGAAACCCCAAGTCATTACTGACCCAGATGAAAAGTATGTTTTCTGAATTTGAAGACAATACCTTGCTGCAAAGGAGCTGAAAGCACTTCAAAAAACTTTAGGATGTAAAATGGTTACAAATTGAAGAAACAGTCTGAGAAAATAAATATACTTACAATAAAGGCACAACAGCTAAGAATATTAGGGTAGGGGTGACCAACTGCATAAATACATGGTGAGGATTCACAGCCAAAGAAGCACTTTTGCAGGAAAGGATCCACTGGTTCCAGTGGTCACATCCTAAGTAGGACTCAAAAATATCCCATTGCTGTGAAAAATTAAAGAAACAAGCAAGACATGGAGCAACTGGGGAGAGCTGAGGACAATAAAAATGGTAAGTAGGCTGAGGAACCTGGTCTGCAAAGTGCCAGTGTTCATCTTTACACCTCAGTCTCAACAAGCACAAATATTAAAAAATGCACTTTGTCCTCCCACCTTTGCCATGCAGGGAACACACAAGAGTAAACGCAACACCGTGTACTGCTGAAATGAATACAGGAGTTTTGTCCTCAAGTTCATCTGTTGGTACCTTTTTTGTGCCTTTAGAAGAGCTCAACATTTTAGTAAAAGCATTAAATACCATTTTGTGCCTCTTGCTTTCAAAGCTGTTTCACACCATTAAACTGTTCAAAGAAACCAATTTATTAATAATGCAAGTAATAACAGACACAAAAGTATTCTGAAAGCCTTACAGCTGCCTGTACATTAGTAATAAATGCTTCCAAAAATTACATTAGCTAAACATTTATCTTCTCTCTTTACTCCTTGATGAACAAGTTTGACATAGGATTTTTCACACAGATATGGTGAACGTTTAACCTTTCCACTTCTTTATGTGGTCAGGAGGCCACTGAGCTTCTGTACAGGGACTGACAGATGTGGCTCATGACTCAGCAGAGCAGACTGGCACTGGCGACATCCTGGAAGAAGGAGGGACACTCCTGCTGCTCTCAGCCCTGCTCTCTCCCCTACTGGTTATTTCAGTTATATTTCCTTCTCCTTGGCAATCATCAGCTTTGGGTCCAACCTCCATTCCCACAGCAGCTCACCTCTGAACTTCCTCACCGCCCCCCTCTCAGTGGCTGGCCCTGGCCAGTAGAGACACAACATCCTGTCAATGAAATGATGAAAAGTTACTTTTTATTTTTATCCACAGAAGAAAAATGAATAATTTCTTCCTCTTGATTCCCCTTTACTATTCAACATCACGGCAGAGCCAAGTGGGCGTACTTGTATCCCAGCCCTACGTGATGAACGACAAAAAATCTTCATAGCTACACCGTGGGGTTAGAAGAGATTAATCAGAAGAGGTTAGAAAAAGGTCGCTCAGACTGGCCCCTTGTCACCAATTTTGACTTTACACACCATTTCACAACTAGGAGGCCTTGGAGGACGTTAATCTGCTGGATATCCAAGAGTGGGAGAGGAAATAGAACGCTGCCAAGTTATGGGTGTAATTCTGTCTGTGCATAGACAGAAATCCTTCAGTGGCTGCAGAGCCAGAGCGGCAGGGAGGCGGCGGCACCGCACCGGCCTCGCCAACCTCACCCACGGGCAAAACCCCCAGGCAGCACTGACCAAAAGAAGGGGAAAAGCTGATGCAAACTCTAAATCATCTTCAGAATGGGCCTGAATCACGAGATCTCATTAGAACCAGGAGGGAGAAGATCAGCAAGGAAATTCCCCTCATCCAGCCATCAGAATCTACAGCACAGGCCACTGAAGACAAACCGTGCATTCCTGGTTATTCAGACGAGAACAGCAGCTCCTCACAGCTAAAGGAGCTTACACGTTCCCACTTCAGGTAATGGGCATTTTGCCACTGGCTTGGAGAGAACCAGGAGCTTACTGCAGAGTTTAACCAAGTCCCACGAGAAAACCATGGACTGCCACGTCACTTTGCAGAGCTGCACCGTTCTTTGCAATATCAGCAACTCCTGAACATTTTGGCAAAATTTGAGGATAATTAGCTCTGCTGCTCTTGGTACTGTTGCAGTTACATTTCCCTTTTATTGCACTTTTCAGTATAATTTTACACTAGAGGCTCTGCGTGTGTGTGCCATAGATGGCAGCCCGATTTGAAGCATGGCACAGGAAAAGATGTGATCTAAAATAAGACTTGAAGAAAAGCATTTCCAACACCAGTGCAAAAAGATACTTGTTTACCTTAACTTCAGCATGGCTTCTCATGCAATCAACCCTTCACATGGAATATCTGACAGAGAGATTATGTGCTACACTCTGCCTTTATAAATAAGGGTTTAAGTTTCACAGCTGTCAAGCAGCAAGTGCAACACAAGTCGGAGCAGGTTAACACAAATATCTTTTTGAAGAAAGAAAAAATATAAGAGTCATCCACTGTAAATGAGAAATTGTTAGTCCATCCTTCCCCCACCTGAACACCTCCTACATTTTGGTCAAACATGAAGTTAGATGAAACAATTATAATTATCTTCAAAACAAACCAAAAAACAAACACAAACCAATAAACACCAGCACTGCAGCACAGAAAATAAAATAACCTTACCTAGCTTTCCACCATTCCAAGAGCCCAAACGAAGTAATTTATCATTTACTTTGCTGAACAACATATTTGCATTAAGAAGATGCAGACTGGAAGTGATGGCAATGGTATGCTCTGACTTGCTGACTTCACACTTGACAAATGCAACCAGACAAGGGTAAGAGCATGATGTCAACTTATTCCTTCATTGCAATCTTGTCTGCAGAGCAGAATATGCATCCTTCTGTGAGCTCCTTTTTTTTTTCCCCATGTCAGCAACAGCCTGCTGTGCTCATCACGAGGCTCAAATGAGGCCCCTGGACACACCCCTGAGCAGGGAAATGGTCTATACCTGAACATGCTCCAGTGCGCAACCCAGGAGCTCCTAAGTCTTTCGACAGCAGAGGCAGAATACACCTGGTCAAGCCATAGTTTGCAAAAGCAAAGAGTCTACAATGCACCTGCAGCACACACCTGGGAGCCTGTGCAGGTCCCTGCACTCCTAACGCACATCCATGGCAGGACAGAGGAAAATGGGACACAGGGAATGGATAGGAGAGACCATGATCACGATGTACAATCAGCACAGTGCAAGAAAGAGCACTTGTCCTTCAGTTTTTGTCTCTCACCCTACTTTGATAACATATTACTGGCATGTCCTTTTTCCAGCCCTAAAACCTATCCTTTCAGTGCCTGTCACATCAGCATGCTGACAGTATAGTCAGGATTTACAGCAGTTCTGTACAAGAATTCTCCTCTGTGGCTGAAAAAGCTAGAAAAAATGTGCAAAGTTCATCCTCTTCTAATTACTCCAGAAATCTGCATCTTAACATGCTATCATTAAGATTGCAAAGTAATTAAACTGTGTAAACATCTGCAAGAGGGAGCAAAATTTGCACACTTGGAATGTGCTTTGACTGCAAGGGTTTGAGTAGCCCCACTGAAGGACTGTGCTGCTGATGTTCTGCCAGGACTAAAATCGTCAGCGTAGACAAAGTTTTTGTCCTTTCTAACCATGGAAGCACAGAAAAGTGGGGTTGGTGAGGAGTTCCTGACCTCACTGAGCCTTATCTGCTGCAAGGCAGGACTGATGCTTGTCATTCCTGGCAGACCACAGTCCAATCTCTCCTCAACAGCCTCAAGTGGTGGAGACTCCACAACCTACCCAGGCAGTCAGAGACCTCTTCTTGGATCTGACTTGACTCTCTCCCACTGCACTTTTAATCTGTTGTTCTTTACCCCCTGGCCCACAGAGCAGTTTATCCCTCATACAGCATTATTCACATGCAATTATAAGCTATTATTGCATCCCTCTGCCCCAGCTTTTATTCTGCAGGCCAAGCAATCCCATTCTTTCTTCAGAAGTGATGTTATCTAGGTCTGTGATCATCCCACCACTCTTCCATGAACTTCCTCCAACTGTTTATCCTTGAAGTGCAGTGCCCAAACTGGACACTGTGTTCCAGCTGAAATCCTTCCAACACTGGGACATCTTGCCTGTTCTGTTTAGTTACCCCAGTAAAACATTGGTATTTTCAAAAAAAGCTTGACATTAGTGACTGTTATTCAGACCATGAGTCACAATAAGCTCCACGTAGTTTTTCAAGGAACTACCAAAACTGCAGAACTGTCTTGTAGTTATAAAGGTGTTCTTCCTGCCTGAGGAATACTTCTCTGCACTTGGCTCAGTGTCAATCCATCCTGCTTCTACTAGAACGTTCCTTCAGCCTGCCAGCATAATTCTGAATTCTACCCTTGTCTCCCAGTGTTTTAGCAGCCCTTCCCATCTCCATGTCAGCTAAAAATTCAACACCCATAATCTGTCCCACCGAGGCTACTGATGACAATGATGGAAAGCAGAACAACCCCTTCAATTTACCTTTCCATTGGAATGATGGACCAGTGATAACTGCTGTTTGGTATAATTCCATCACTTTTGCACAGACTTCACACTGGTTTCACCGGAGACACACTTCCCTGGATTTTTTTATGAAACCATCATAAACATTAATGTCAAAAACATTACTGGAAGTTGAACTGTTTGGCCTCCTTTGTGCCTCCCCCAGCTGTACAACTTGCTATCAGTTCTGGAAAGACATTTTCAAGTCTTTAAAAGTCACATTGGCTGTTACTGAACTCCTCGGTCTCCTTCAGGTGCTTACACGTAATTTGTTTGTTCCAGTTTTTCCAAGAACCAAATAATTTACCTGTCATTCTCTTTCATCACTTTACAGACATTATGCTTTTTCTTTCCCACTCATTCAGCACTTGACCTGTCTTCCCTGAGTTTCAGAAGTAACGACAAATGCTTCGGAGATTGCTTTAGCTTATTAAGTAATCTAGAATAAAGTTTATCAGGCCCATCTGTTCTGAAAATATTAAATATTTCTGAATACATTCTAACCTGTTCTTGCCCATTTTTACCTTGTGATTTTACTCTCTGTCAAAATAACATGAGCATGTTTGAGGGCCCATCTAGTGTGACTCAAACACATCAGTGAGAGCAGTTCTGAACCCTGAGTTGAAATTTAATCTAATTTCTTGTCCTCACACAAAGCACCTCATACCTTCGTTCATTGTCATCAAGATGAGCAAAGAGCACGTTCTTGGAGATGGCCTTAGCCAGAGCAGTCATAGTTTTATAGTCCTTTGGAATAACCTGTAGAGAAAAGAATGAAGGGTAATTACATGCCTGGTTGTATTTCTTCACAAATCGTGAAATCTCAGAAAATTCCACTATTCAAGAAAATGGATGCAATTTTATTTCAGGCTCTGAGACAGTAATAGGCTATAATATAAAGCCACTAAGAAAGTAATAAATTACAGTTTTGATAATGTGAGGATAGGAATTTTTGTTCTCAAAATGACACTCAGAAAGGAAATATAAGATCAGGGATGACTGAGGAGAAGGACATCCATAAATTACTATAATTAGCAGGTACTGGCAGCTGTGTAATCTCCTTTCAAATCTCTCGGACTGAGGAAAATGTATTTTATGTTCCTTTTCCGTCCAAACAACATCAGAAGCAACCTACTTTTAAAACTGTGGAAATAGTAACATTTCTTTAGGAAAAGGAAAAAATGTGTTGATTACACCATATTTTTTCTGTACTGGCTGTGGTATAAGGAATCAAGCTCCTGATAGGCCCACTTGAGTCAGAATCCTGTGCCTTGGCTTCATGGCAAACAAGAAGAATTTACATTTGAGAATGAAGAGGTCTTTAATTGTTAATTGGAGAGATGTCAAAAGTCCTATTGTGCATGAATTTGCTCAAAATAAAAGTTGAAATTCAGGAGTATTTCCACTTTGGAAAGTTAGGCTTTCCATTTTGGTAAGCATTTAGGTAAGATATCAGTAGATAATGTATCTCTGTATTTGCCAAGTATCCTCTTCTATCAGTCAGAGACTCCAAGAGAGAGACAAGGAGAGACACAAGAAATTTGTAACAAAATTATGACCTGTCAAAGATATAAATTGTCTTTAGCAACGTGATTTTTCTTAATAGTTTCATTGTAACAGGACAGAATCAACCACAGCAGAAGTTTTAAGTGTTAAATAAACCTTACTCAACCTGAAAATCAACATCTGTTTGTCTTTCAATTACTGCACAATAAAGGTCTGATAAGGGGCATTTACCTTTCACATTTTCTTATGATAGAAATAGTGTATCTGTCTGTCTTAAGCTACTACGTGTATTGATGTGCAGGTGCTTTCCTTCCCTCGTCCTGGAAAGGCAAGGTGCTACCCATCCAGCCAAAAGAAGGATGTCTCAAAGGGGAAAGCTGAAGTAGAACCAGTTCTCACAACGAATTATCAAGATTTATTTCACAGGGAAACGCTGCACTGTGAAGATCTAAAGTTAAACTCTGGCCTCAGACCTCGCTTGTATTGGCTGCTGCGGTCATTAGATTACCCAAATTAAGTCTAGAGAAGCATACGAGTACAAACTGCATGTTTGGATCAGAGTGAAACCCAATCTAATTTATCTAAAAGTTTAAATTTCTCAGTGTTAAATTTGGCCAGTGTCTTATTCTTGGTTTTTACCCTATCAGAGGAACACTGGATTGAATTGCAGGCCTGAACCCTTGCTCTATTAAGAATACCCCAGCTGCTCAGCTTACTGCTGATGAGCCAAAAGGGTAAATAATCAGATCACTAAGACACTCAACTCCAACCTTTCTGTCTGATTATGAAATAGCACTGACTAGCCTTTCTCAGTGCAAATTTGCAGCAGTGAAAGCCACAAGGCTTTGTGGGTTTGTTGGGGCAGGGACACAGAAAACACAGGAGAGATTCTATAGGTGTAAGCAGGCATCTGACCAAAATCAAATGCTGGGAAGAATCGCTTGACCATTTCTTACATCACTCTTCCAAAGAATCACTGAATGTTCTCTCCAAGCTGATAACTCTCTTTAGAACAAGATTCCTGTTCTGTTAGTTGTTAACTGTGTTATGGCAGATGTGTTGACAAATATTGCTTTCTCTAGATCGAGGATGAACTAACCCTCCACAGAGAACTTCCCCAGCATGGAGCCGTGCCATGTGCTTGCTCAAATCACAAAGCTAAATCTCTTTTGATTTTCTCTCCAGGGACATAACTCATTTCACTGCCTCGAGCACTACTCATGCTATAGCCCCCTTCTTCAAGGGATTCTTCAAACTGGCTTATGACCCAGATGTGTTTCTATCCAACACCTGAATTCAAGCCAGCGGTTCTGACTACTATCTAAAATTCCATTTGTTTGCAATAGTCTAACACAACCTTTGCCTTGCTTTTTACCCTTTTAAATTTGTTTCATAATTTGTCCTTTCAGTGTCTCCTTTTATTTCTGTATTCTAGAAATCTGTCACAAACACACATCCATGGGATTCACCATGGGATTCATTTGCTTATGGCAGAAGACAAAGCACTGACACAAATCCTCCCAGAGCTAGTTCTGTATTCCTTCCAGCATCTGTAGCTTTACAAGAAACTATCCCCTAAATTATTATTATTTAAGTTCAGTCAGTTCCTAGGAAATTAAAATCATAGCAGGGCTAGTCACAGAACACAGAGAATATGATCTGTATTGCTGCTTCTGGTTCTTGCCTACTCATGCTACTGTCAGGACTCACTGACATCGCTGCTGAGAAATGAAAAAAACAAAGTTTACTTCAGGTTCCATTATAAACATAAAAGAATTACTCAGGGGGGTGGGAAGGGATGTTTGCTTTGATTTTCAGAAGAGTCAGATGGAACCCATAATAAGCAGAAACAAATGTGATCTCTTCACAGAAGTTTTTTTAGGGGGATGTTGCAAAATGCACAGAAATAAAAGTGGTTTAAAGTAGCTTTTAAAGTATCACACAAGTTTTTTAGCAGTGCAGGGCATTCATTAATAGCTTGACCACAGTGCTGGTAAAATTTACCACACACTTGCAAACATTATTCAACTGCCACAAGAATACTCTTACACACTTCTTCTTAGGATGAATGGCTCCCCTAATTCTTTTTTTCTTGGGACAGAAATCCCCAGAGCAGCCAGTGAACTTGTATCATAAGCAGATGACAAAAGCACATCTGACTGCAAAGGCAAAAAGCATTCTGCCAAAAAGCAGTGACTGACAAAATGTATTCCCATAAAGAAAAAGCTCTTTGAGTTAAAGCTACTTCAGGCGTGCACAAAAGCACATTAGTAGCATCTGTCAACCTTATGAAATACATTTTAAGCCTGGCTCCCTAAACAAACATGACATATGCTATTGTCATGTCTCTCTTTTAATAATCTTTGAAAGCTTTAGCTAGTTTCAAAAAAAATTGCAGAGTTATTAAGAGATATCAAAGACAACATAGCCAGATATTTTTGTGAAAAATGAAGTTAAAAAGAGAGAAGCCCAAATTAGAGCTCCTAGTGAAGAAATTACCTAATTTGGGATTGGCATTTCTTCAAAGACAATGGTCACATGAAATCACCCAAGTATGGTCAACAGACTTCCAAAATTCAGTGGGTTAAGTGGTACCCAATCAACAAGGGAAATATGTGCCTGAGTGGTCTAGGAAACCTAAATGACTTAGGTTCAAGAAAACTCGAGGCAGAACTGACTTGGAAACAAAAAAACAAAACCAAAACCAAACAGGAAATGCAGCAATAGAAAAGCTGTCTTCCAATAATGTGAGGTCCTGACCAAACTCAGAAGACGCTGAAGTCAGTGACCATCAAGAAAATGGCTGAGAATTACTGACCCTGTTAGACAGGGAAAGAGATGAGCAGCACATCTCATAAAGGAAGGAACAGCGAATGCTGAAATCCCACTGATGGGGAAAGCCCTCAGCCAAGGAGACAGCACAAGAACTTGGGTGTGAAGATGGTCAGGCCCTGCTCACGCCAGCACGAAGGCACCATCCTCCAGGCTGGTCCAGGCATCCAAATTAGGGACAAAATCTGAGTCACTCGATCGTATTGTACACCTCAGAACCAGAGGGGTGGTCCCACGTTACCTTTCTGACGTAGGAAACAGCATCTTCCTCGGTGTACACCTCTGCACTGACCCCCCCTCTCCTGCGCCGGGCCTTCACCACCGGGTTGGGAGGCGGAGGGGAAATCTCATCGTCGTGAGAATCCGACTGGGAGCTGGATTTCTGACGAGCCAGTATTTGCTTGCATTCTTCCTGCAAGGCAAAAAGAGACAACAAAACGTCTTTTACTCACGGATATAGCCAATTTGCCCTTCTTTTGTGACTATCAGCATTCCCCTTCACTTCTGTGTTTGGGCGACTGTCAATTTGCACTGCTGAAAGAAAATTACAAATTTAATGAGAGTAGCATTAACTACAATGCATCTTGACCTGTTCAACTCTTTCTTACACATCATGGCAACCAATGTATATAAAGTGCAGGCGTATCTTCGCAGACACTCCTGGCTGAGAAAGCAGAACAAACCTCTTTTCTTTACTCTCCAACACCACAGCTGTTATTTTCTCAGTTGGCTTGTACATGTCGTTGTCTCTTGTGCAGACAACTTGTCAGAAGTCACACACTGATGTATTAGATAGGTTTCTTCATCTTGCTCTGCTTTGCAAGCTTACTATCACCACAAACAACAAAGATGCTCCCTACTCCAGAACTTCTGCCATACAACTGGTTTATAATCAATGGGACTCCTTCCAAGCAAATAAGATCCAAGGTAGGCTCCAGAGGACTATGAAAGATGATGGCTGGCCTAGCACCAGCTGGCCAATAGGGAGATTATTCTCCAAATTTCATGCTTGTGGAACAGAGAAGAAAATAGGAAGGGGAATCCCTGAAGAGAGAGTAATAAGAGTAGGAAACAGTACAGAAAACCTTCAAGAAAGGAGGTCAGAGTTGCAAAATTGTCAATTCATACACTGAATTTGACTTCCAAAGGATACTTCTGTAATTATAGTATATTCCCAGAGCCCCATGTTCTATCCCTCAGCTTCCTGGGATGCAAGGGAAAGCATAAAGGAGTAAAATTCCCTTTGCACCATCCATGTCTGTCAGCCAAAGGAACGGGGGCCCGTCTGCTCAGACTCAGTCCTTCTCACCCCAGCACCCCTCGGCCACAACACACCACACTGCCTCTGCTGCTTCACCAGAGCCTTCTGGGCTGGCTCGTTCCAATCTTCACTGATCCTGCCTAAAGGCAGGGGAGAGCTGGGGATGGGGTGGACCATATGTTCTGTTCCCTGGTACAGGAAAGCAGGAGGCACGAGCAGGAGGGACACAGGCACTGTAAGAAGGCAAGCTGGCTGGTGCAGCAGTAGCCCAGTGCTTCATCTGCTGTCATCTCCTGTGTGTAGGCAAACCCCACAGCCTGGTAGCCCCAGTGTTATGTTGAGGGATGTACACATGGCCATCACCCCACGACTCCCTGAACAACCCCGGTATTCTTCAGACAACTCAGCTCAGCAGCACTGCAGGCTGTCCAAAAGAAAACACAGCAACGCTGAGCTCCCCGCACACCCCATAACCCAACATTCCTTCAACAGAGATGCCAGAACCTGGCCTCTGCCCTACAGGAAATTTCCAGCGAGACTTTCCATTCAGAGCCGGGACAGGAGTCGGTGGAGGAGGGAGCATCTGGGAGCACCAGCACGAGTGGCAGATCGACAACATCACCAGCTGGCTTCAGTGACAGAGGAAGTGAGTTATCCACAGCTCATCAGGTACGGCACCACAAAGGGGCACTACACAAAACTGGCACAAGCTCACAACTTCTAAGCTTACAAGAAAAATAAGTGATTAATATATGCTTTGCCATTGATGTTTACAGCAAAGCCAGTCATGCCACTTGTCTTTTCTGGTCTTATTCCAGTTTCTTCCCACGCCATCACTGACACTGCCCTTCTCATTAACCTCTGACACCAGTCTTTGATGCACTATTGTTACTTGAAATAAATAACTGAACAGTATTTCCCATGCTGCATGACTCAAACTAACAGGTCACACATCCTTGTGTTGAAGAAGGCACTACTGAAATATTTAGGGGACAAGCTCAGAGAAAAAATATAGAGGGCTGGCTAAAGATCTGACTTTTATAAATCCTGACCTGCCTTAAAAGTGCCAAGTCCTTTCTGAGATTAGTTGGGTTTTAAATTTGGTTTATAACCCCAAAACTCCCAGGCTACAATACAGTTGAGCTCAGTGATGTAACAAAAAAATAGAATTTCAGATGTATTAAATCTGTACTGAAACATTTTCATTTCACATTCAAATTTCAAATAGCAGCACTAGATATTAGATATCAGTTAGATTTTCCTATTGTGTAAGAAACTGCAAATCCTATTTCAGCATTCTCATCAACTTCTTTCCTATTCCTGTCTCAAGATTCCTTAACTACAATCAAGCAAAAATAAAATACAAAAGTATGCTATATATTACCATTATATTTAATATCTAGTGTTTCAAAACAAAAGCTATGACTGAAGAATTTCAAATAACATCACTGACTACTGCAGTTTATGCATCTCTGACTGTGCTGATGGTCTCTGATTATATTAAATGAACACAACTAAATGCACCTTCTTCATGGGCTTAACTGAAAGGTAGTGAAGACCCTTCTGAAAAATGACAGCTGAAATTTAACTAAAAGGCAAATACAACAAGAGGGCAGTCTGGTACCTAACGGTGTGCAGCACTTACACAGTTCTTTTTACACACAGAATATTTACTCAGAGAGAAGAGTAGTAGTTTGCCACATTTGAATATAAAATACACTCTTCTTTTTCAGTACACATCACATAAAACCCACTTCCAAGGAATTAATAAATAATATCTCCCCTGCCCCAGCATAGATTTATATACAAAAGAAAGCTCAGTGAGATAAAATTAATACTACAAAGCATGCTCTTAAACTCAAATACTTTTAGAAGCCAAAAAGATATTAAAGGATTATAAAAGTGAGTTACGGTGTGATTCATTTTAAAAGGAAGTCTCTTCACTACAAACTCCTTTTATATAAACAGCAGGCAGTTGACTGGCTGGCTTTTCCACACGCCGCTGTTTGTAGTCTGGGAAGGATCCCCATTCCTGAACTAGAGCATGCCTTCTGGAAATAAAGGCATTTGCTCTGTCCTGCGCTGAGCTTTCAGAGAGACGTCTTCCATATATCCTGGGGTAAAACTGCACAAGCGCAGCAAATGTTTGAAAGGAGGAAGGAACTGTCTCAAGAAGAGTTCTTCAAACACTGATCTTCAGACGCGGCTTGATGTGAATCCCTGTGCAGAATTCAGTTTCAAGTAAACACCTCATCATCTTTTGTTGTCATGACAACAAGTGATATATCTCTCTCTCTCTTTGGATGGCACTGATAATTCATAATCATATTGCCCAATTATGTCCACCTTCAAATGAGAAAACACATGGAAGGCACAGCTGCAAGACAGCGTAACTGCCTTTGATCATTGCCTCAAATTGAAAGGAAGAAGAACCAATAAATATAATTGCAATAACCAATTTATCTTTTGAATGTCCGCTTTCAGCTACAAGAGGCTGAGGTATAAACCACAGGAATTTAGCATATTGTCCTCAGCACCTTTCCCAGATAATGTTTCCATGAGTTTTTAATGAGTTTAAGCACTGCAAGTGAAGCAGCCACAACGCTGAGAGAGTTTTTAGGTTTACCCTTCCTTTCAGACCACTGCTGAAGAGCACACACATTTCCTGAGCCAGAAACTTTCTTCTCTATCAGCTGGAGCATTTCTAAACAGAAATTCACTTCCTCTCCTAGTCTCTCCTTTCAGGCTTTGTCACTACCTGAAAACTCGGATGAGCTGAAGCAAGGAAAGCACCTAAGGAGGCTCCAATCACTGTGCAGCCTTACAACAACATCCCAAGAAGACTTTTAAAAGCAAGTCAAGCATTTGATATCAAAGCTCAGTATCTCTGCTCTGCTTCCTACAATGTATTCATTGCATTCAAAAACAACACCACCAAGTACACTCTAAATGATTTATTTCTTTTCCCTCAAGCACATTCATAAACTTTTCTGACTGACAGGCCTGGATTATTCCCAGAAAATGTGCAGGAAAGTTCATGCACAGGTAACTCATCTCCCTTTGCACTGGAATTGACCCAGAGGAGATGCTCTCAGTCCAGGAGGGTTTCTAACACCTCTCACCACTCCTGGAGGCTGATGATTTATAGCAACCAATAAAGGCCAAAGGCAAAGTACTTCGCTTTGCTGGAAGCACGGGACTGACTGATGCCATCACTAAAAGCAGGAAAAATCTGGGAGGTGTTAATGTTCTTTCCAGCCTTATCTTTGCCACAACTGACAATCTTTATGATCATTCAGCCTTGTTATTCACACAATCCCAGCTATTGTTCCACTGCCTTCCCCTGGTACACGCTACCATGTACCATGTACAATGCTTTCTTCTACAGCACTTCTAAGAAATATCTCTAACATCCACTGCCTACAATCCTGCCAAGATATTTACCCACTCCACAGTTATCCTCCACTTTGACTACTATTTCTTCATCCTCTGTGGCGTCTCTGCATCTCAGCTCATTCCCAATTCCCAATCTCGGCAAAATTCTCCTGCCAAAAATCCGCCTACTCTGATGACACTCCAGCTGCATCGCTGACCTTCCTCAGACCCTTTACTGCCATTGTTTTACCTCCTGCAACTTGTTCACACTTCTTGTCTTCCCCGCCACCAGTGTCTTCAGCATCTCAACCCATCACCACCTCTTCCCTACCTTCTTACACGCGCCTCACAGCAAAGCGAGAGGTTATGTTACAAAACACAGACCCTATTTTTGATACTTAAAAGCTTATATAATCACAGAGAATCATAGCCAACACTTCTGATTCTTAAAATCCAGCCAAATAACAATGTATGCACGCATAGCTTGTGTAAGAAGAGACAAGCCCACAGAAAAGTGGATTAAGTAACCTGATGAATGTAAAGCAGGGCAGCTTGAGATGTGAAACAAAGACGGCTTCCAGGCAGAATTCCCTCTGCGTTCCGTCACTGCGCTCTGTTTTCGTTAGGTTTTGACTTTGAGACTGGGAAAGCTACTCACACTTGTGGACACACAAAGTAAGCAGGGATCTCAGCTCTAACATCGTCCACACAAGCTCGTAAGACCATGGGTTTGTTTATAACTAATTTTATTTCTTAGGAAAAAGCTTTTTTTCCTCCTTCTGCTCTCATTCCCTTCATCCTCCACCCTTCCCTAAGCCTCCTGCATGTAGGAAAGTTTGCCTGAGGGGGTTTTAAAAATTCACCTCGTTTTCCTTTACCTCTTCCAAGAAAACTGTCACCTCTCACAACACTGCCTGGGGCCGACTCTGGCAATCACAGAGGTCCCACCTGAGCTGATTTGCATCCAGCTCTTCCCAGTACTGATATCAGAGGAGAGGCAGGAGCAGAGGCTGGACAAGCCTGCTCAGAAGTGCAGTCACACAGCAAGGGCACCTGGTGCTCCCACTGTTGTTTCTACCAGCATCTCAGGTATGCTCCTGCATGCCTCACCAACAATTCTGACCACCAAGGAGATACCACCCAACTGCTTTGCAAGCTTGGAACAAAACAGAAATGTTTGTCCTTTTAGGCTTTATCAAACTGCTTAGTTAATGCATTTTTTCTACAGTTTTTATTCCGTATGATTTTGCTTCTCATCCGTAACCTCTCCCCAGCTTATCTGAAAGGAATGAGTTATACTTTGCACAATAATAACCCGTACTTTTAAGAATAAATTTCATTGGTTTAGACAGGCTCTGGTAGAAATTACGGATGGAGGAACTCCTTTCTGTGATAAAATATAAATACTGGGAGAGAATACTGCTGCAGAAGAAAAGCCTAGCGCTCAAATTTTGATGCTCGAATACCTTCGGTTCCGGAACTCTCTATGGTAAGTAAACAAAGTGTTTTTTTACTAACAGAGGGTGCATTTGTGGTTTATTTCTGTTCAAGGCCAGCTCCCGGCAGAGCTGTCACTCGCACGCCTTGCGCAGTCCAGCCCAGAGCCGCCAGGCGGGGCAGCGCCTCCTGCGTTATTTAACTGCGGATTCTTGAGTTCACGTTTTCCTAAAATTCTCTTTCCGATGGCGCGGAAACACGCGGCATCAGCCTGGATCCGTAAAAACGCCGCCGATCTCCAGACTGTGATTTCATTAGAGCCAGGCAGCGTTTCCTGCGTGTGCTCAGGGGCAACAGAAGGGGCCTGGAGGGAGCTCAGGTCGAGAAGGTGCCAGCAAAGCCCAGCTCAGCCAGCACAGCCCTGCTCTCAAATACCCCACATGCAAACGGCTTCAGCAAAGCCCTCGGCAATGCCTGAAGACGTCCTGCAGGTTCCTGCTGCTTCCTCTTCTTTTGTGCCACTTCCTTCATTAGTTCTACTCTTTATCCCAATTCTTTGCTGAGGAACAGTTGAGCTTAGCCTGGCAAGACAACTCCACCTTTGATCATATAATCGTGGCTCTAAACAGCCTGACACGATGAAATTTTTGCAGTCTCAGTGTGGCTAAAAATACAAAGTGTTGCCTGTAATTTCTCTGTAATTAACTTTTTCACATAAAGCAAGAACCAGAGATGAAACATGGATTCCCTGTTTTTTCTGCTATGCCTTCTTTAGTCCTCAAGTAAACAGGACTTAATTACAGCTGTTAAAATAATGCCACGGTTTCTCAGCTAACATCTATTCCCTCACTCCGAAATAACCCATTTCCAATCCCTAAGGGAAAGGTTTTCCTCACTCCATCCACCAAGACCTACAGGGAAATGTAAAACAAATTGTTCAAAGGCAATATCACAGGTTTTAAAATCTAAAGTATCTAAACTGTTTTCAACTATGCTCAAGGGCAGGTTACAGATTTTCACAGAGTAACTGTTAATGTGATCAGAATAGATGTCATCTTGAAGTCTATAGGTCACAGCATATAAAAGTGCTTTGCAAACTTCAGAATATAGAAACATAGGCTGATTCCCAGCAATTACTGGCAACTTAAGCAGGTCCTGCCAGTATTAAGTTAACAGAAAAATGTGTAATAAAGTTCTCCCATAATTATTTTCAGAGTTATGGTTTTTGATATTGTACTTGATACAAATAAGCTGCAAAGTTAGAAAGGCACCAGGGGGAGGGTTCTTTGTAACATTGGCACTCCTTCAGAATCAAACATTAAACCCCAAACCTCAGTCTCCAGCACTTTATTCACAAGTATTTATTCGTGTTCTCCCTTTACAGCCCTCTCAGGCCACGTCCATGCTGTGAATCAAGAGTGGCCCAGCCATGGAGCTGAACACTAGCCCAAGACAGTCCCCATCCCTCAAGCATTACCTCATTCCCTGGCTCTGCTCTCAGCTGCTCGTAGCAATTCCTGCCAAAACAAACCTGCTCCTAGACATGTTAGACCTAAGAATGATACTTGGGCCCAGTTAGTGTGCTGGGGTCAGGGGTCAGTCCCTGACCCATTTTCATTTAGCAGCAGGCTGAAGGAGGCAATGGACCCAACTCTGATGTCATCAGAAGGTGAAAAGCATTTATGATCCACTCCGATCTTGCATATCATAATAAATCTTGCTTTTATGGGTTGATTTTATGAGATGGAGTTAAGAATTAGCAAAATTAAACACACTTTTTTTTTTTTCATTAACCGTTGAGGTACCTCCAGTACCTTGATGTGGATCAAGCCGTACTTGTTTTCTACAAGCTCATTCTTTAACCACTTGAAAAATAGCCTACACTTCATCTCTAAACTTCCCACATGATTTTTTGACAGATAAACTGTTCTTCTACTGCTCTCTTCAGTGGAACGTGTTGTTTGTCTTAATGAGTTTGGAAAATAATCCCAAAATACCACACTTAGGTGGAAAAATGCATGACTTTGTTTAGAAAATCGTGCTTAAACCCAAAGATTTTCATTCCTCTCCTTACATGGGACCAAAATTAAAGGAGCTAATAGCAAATGTGCCATGTCAGTATTGCACATTCACAAAAATCTAATGAACAATTGCTAAATTCACAATTCCATTAGGATTCTTCAAACTACCTGTATATGACAAGTGTCTAAAAACAGGATAAAACTTACTGAAAGATTTCTCTATCTTTAGAAGTCTTCCTTCAACTGTTCTCATGCAACCAACTAAGTCAAAATACTATCCTACAGCAGAAAATCCTTCACAATGCAATTCATCCCAAGGAAGTCCTCAGAGATGGTTGGGCAACAAGGGAGTCAAACTGCTGTAGGAACAAGAACTACAGTGCTGGAAACCTCCAGAAGCAGCCTAAAGCCTCCAGGCTCAGCAGGCTCGGCCCCCAGGCTGCTCTAGAGAGGCAGTGCCAAGATTGTGTCCTCCCACAGCAAGCACAATATTCCCTGCAGCTGATGCCTTGGCGTTTCTAAATCATCTTCCATTTTGAGACAAGCGATATCCATCACCTCCCGTGCTGCCATCCTGATTGATGTCCTACAGAATTCTGGTGTCTGCTGTTTTGGGGAAATAATAGGAGATCACATGAAAGGAGGAGCAATGTCTCAAGGGTAGGAACTGCCCTCTGTCTCAGGTCTGTGTACTGTGTCAACACCAACAAAGCCAAACTCCCCCAGTACGATTCCTCAAGAAATCCCCCTAGCAATGGAGCATATTCCACAATACCACAGCATATTTTAACTTTTTTTTTTTTCAAGAATGGTGTTTATGCTTCTTTTCAAGAAGTCCAAAGTTCCACATGTTATGGTGGATAACAATTCACAACACGATAAAGGAAATTCAACAATTTCGACTCTCTGGAAATGGGTCTTGGCTGTCAGAAGTTTAGAATAAACAGAAATAAGAGACTGTTTCTTTTTCATAACAATCAAATACAATTAAAAACCATCTTGTACTTTGTGCCACTCTCTGATGTCCTAGGCTGCCACCAAAATGCAATGTTTGCCTTTTTTTAAAACTGCGTAAATTTGGCATATACTCACCTATAGGAAAATGTACCTGAAAAGCAGAGTGAGGTGTATGAAATGTTTCACATCACTGGTGATCTATCAGCCTTATGTATTATTCCCTCCTGAAGGAAGAAACTACTCAACCTTATCTCTTAATCCTACAACAACACTGGCTCACAGAATGTGCTCTTCCTGCAAAGACACCCGTAGACCTTAGAAAGAATTTGTCTGGGAATGTCCTAAAATGTTTCCCCCTCTCTACACTGCTTTTGAAAACAGTCACAGTAAGTGAGGTCTCTCTTAATGCATCCTTCATCAGAGAATCCTGGGATAGGCACTGCAGACAAGAAGAGCAGTGAAACTAAAAAGATTTTGAGAACTTGCTGGTTCCCTGAGCTTGTTCAGTTTTAGGGGAAGGGAAAACCCCACCACCTGACACTGGAATAAACAGGAAACAGCATCTTTTGCATCCACAGGCAGGCTCTTCCAAGAGATGAAAGTTCAGGATACCATGTCTCACAACACAAAGTATGCTCACAGCAATCTGGGTCATTTTTAACAAGTGCAGTTTGATGAGATATTATAAACTTGGTGTTATGCACAAAAAATTCTAAACAATAGCCAATGTTACAGCAGACATCCACAAATGAAGGGTTGGGGTTTTTTTCTTTTAACAGTTTGCATTTCCACCGTTGCGCGATCATTTAAAATTTGAAAGAAAAAAATGTAACAAAACACTTGAAGTCTTTAAACAATCTTTTTCATTTTATAAATGAAACATAAAGTCACCTGAAAATCACTGACCTTTTCTAATTTTTCAAAGTGTTCTCTGAGGAACTTCATGGGTCGGTCTGGCTTTGCTATACAGAGGTTTACAATGCATTCTTTTAAAATCTGTTGGATGTTGTGTTTCTGAACATAGAGTTCACATCCCTTCAGGCTCTCATCTTCTTCCACATTGCAGGAAGCAGCAGCAGCCATCTTCAGGCTTGTAAACAGAAAACACGACCTAGGTGAGAAAATGGTGCAAGAAAGGGATAAGAGACAGTTCCCAAATCCTTTGTCAGAGAGATCTGAAGGAGCAAAGACATTTTAATATTGCCCGTTGCCTATTCAGGATCTACTGAATTTGAATGTTTTAATGTTCTGGGGCTGTACGTGGAAATGCTGAACTGTGTCAGCTTTGTATCATCAACGTCCCACTAAGTACAAAAAGATACTGATCAACCTTCGGAAAAAAATAACAAACGGGTGAAATTAACCCTACGAGGCAAGGAGTTCCAAATACACTATTAAATGACGGCGTAAAGCCTTGCTTTTCTCTCCCCATGGGGACTCCCTCCTGTCACCAGAAACCCAGCTTTCTGCTAGACATTTTTGGACAATTTCAGCATCTCTCCCTTTCCCAGCCAGCGACCTTTCGGCGCCTCGGGGAAGCTGGGGAGGAACGGGCAGAGCCCCCCGAAGGGAAGTGAGCCCTCCAAAGGGAAGTTTGGTGACATGGGGAGAGAACAGCCCCAAACCCTCTTTATTTCCCCCAGCGAGGTTATGACCGCTCCGTTACGAGCCCGGAACGCCAGGGCAGCTTTACCCCGGCGCCGGCCGCTCTGCCCGGGTCCGTGGATGCCGGGGGGCGGCCGGGGCTGTGCGGGGCTGTGCGGGGCAGGCCCCGGGAGGCTCCGAGCGCCGGGGAAGCGCCCCGGGTCCGGCCGAGCGGATCTGCCGCCCCTGTCCCTGTCCCTGCCCCTGTCCCTGCCCTTATCCCTGCCCCGCCGCACGGCTCCCCGCCCGGCCGGGCCCGGGGAACGGAGGGGCCGGTAAATACCTGGTGGCCGGAGCCGGCTGAGCGGCGGAGCCTCCTCTGTCCTTGCCGGCGCTGGAGGCGGGGGAAGCCGCTCCCCTGCCGGTATCCGCACTGCAGCCGCCGCCGCCTCCGCTCCTGCCCGCCCGCCCGGGGCCGCGGGGCGCCGCGGGGACCCTCCTCCCGCTCCCGCACAAAGGCTCCGGCTCCGCGCCGCTCGCCCGCAGGAAGTGCCGCCGCCGTCACTCACCGGCGGGCGCGGCCTCCACCGCCGCCTCCGCCGAGAGGCGGCACGGACCCCTCCGCTCCGAACCGAACCGACCCCTCCGCTCCGAGAGGCACCGACCCCTCCGCTCCGAACCGAAGCGACCCCTCCGCTCCGAACCGCATCGACCCCTCCGGTCCGAGCGGCACCGACCCCTCCGCTCCGACCCCTCCACTCCGACCTCTCCGCTCCGACCCGCAGCGCACGGACCCGCTCTGCACGGCACGGACCCACAGGCAATAGCAGGACCTGGCCTGGCTGCTCCGCACCGCCAGGCTGGCCGGGGAAGACGGGCCCGGCCACAGCGGACAATGGTCTGGCCATTAAGTACGAGCCTGGCCACGAAGGACAGGCTGGATGTGTGAAGTGGCCAGACCATGAAGGATGGGCATGGCCATGAAGGACAATAGCCTGGCTATGACACATGGCCTGGCCAGGAAGGATGGCTCGGGCACAGAGGACAACCTGGCCATGAAACATGTCCTGACCATGGCGGATGATGAGCTGGCCGTGAGGGACAGGCTGCTGAGCCAAGGCAGGCGCACGGCGGCCGCAGCGCTGTCTGTGGCACGGGAGCTGCCAGCCCTGCTGTGCACCCACAGCTCGGGAAGGGCTGGGAAGGGCAGCGCACCAGCTCCGTCCGTGGGTATTTAGAGCAAAGCCATCACATCCAGAAGCACCTCTGTGCAAGCCCAGGAGGAGCGTGGTCATAGCTGGGACTCAGCCATGGGCCAGCACGTGCTGTCAGGAGTACTGGAATGCACGCTTGTATTCCTTCTGTTCCCAGGAAATTCACATCCATGGTTCCCATAAAACATAGGGTGAAACAGGACTCCAAAAGATCACAGTCAAGCTAGGAGAAGCATAACAAGAGAATAAACTCTGCTGGTAAACACAGGCTATTTTGAAATAATAATTTGAATTAGTTCTGTAGTTTATTGTACTTTAGGTTCGGTGTGATCACTCAAGAAAAGGACCCTGAGAATCCTTTTGGTTTGATGTGTGCTCCTTGCAGTCACCGGAATAGAAGACAAAACATGAGGTTGTGTAAAGTACACCTAAGTACAACATGAACACAATGTATATACACATTCGCTAATACAAATAAACACTAAAGTATACAACGCTGTAACAGAAACTGGCGACTTCCCGCCCGTGCTCTTTGATCCCTCCAGAGAAAAAACAGCGGGGGAAGCGATACGTGTGAAAGTGGCCAGGCACGGAGCCTTCCCGTTCCCCTCAGCCCTCCCACCACCCCCGGGCTTCTCCCAGGTTTGCACCGCTTGTTCCCCGTGATACAACAGCGGGTCCTTCCCCTGCCGGTACCGGCTCAACCCGCTGAACTCCCCGCCTGCCTCCCCGTGCTCTGCCGAGGCGCCCGGGGCGCGCCAGCAGCGCGGGGAAGGCGGCTGTCACCCCCCTCTGTCCCTGTCCCCCTTCTCTGTCCCTGTCCCCCC
>VZTE01000631.1:1887241-1915846 GCA_013397775.1 Eulacestoma nigropectus
ATTTAAATTATTTCTATTAAATATAAATTTTAAAAACTGATTGTTCAATAACCTCATCCTTTTTTTTTCTTCGTTAATCCAAAAATTCATTTTGGAGAAAATAAATGAGGCTGCCTATGCTGGAAAAAAGGTAAAGCAGTGGTGCAGAAACAGCAGTAAGTTCTACATCAACCAGGTGCACAGTGGGCACAGAAATGACTGGAAAGGAAGGCAGGAGGAAAGAAGCCATGAGCTGCATCCTTGTATAATGAGTGCTGGTCACAGCATTAATGATCCACACAATTGGTGTGGAAGAAAAATTTGCAATGAAATTATTTCAGACTTCTCTGTGAGACAGTGGGATGCTACCTAAAATCTGCCAGTGTACACGAAGAATGTGGGAACAGAGTAATTCCCTTTATTATACACAAAACCCCCAAGATATGCAGAATGGGTAGTTTACTTTTTAGTAGCTTATGATTTATAGGTGGTTTTCAAACGTTGTGTTTGCAGTAGCTTGAAGCTTGTTTCCTGTCTTGGGTTCACAAAGTTAATGTTTAAAAATGTGCATTGGGAGATGGGGGGAGAGAGAGTTTAACTGGCTCATTTATTGATTTCTATACTCATATGTAACTGAACAAAAAACTCTTCTGGTGTGAAAGAACAGGTTCATGCTTGACTTGTGCCTACATGACAATCACATCACACCCAGCAGCAAAATCCTTTCCATGACAGTGGGTTCCGGAGTTCTTTCTTCTTTGAAATTACACTTCTGTTTTTTTTCTTTAAAGTTATTTTACTCAAGTAATGCTTAAATGAAAGGGGAAGCACTTCATAATGGTGACTGGTTTGACAGAACTGTTTAGCTTTGAAGGCAGGCAAGTTGATCTGTCATCCTTCCCAATCTTTTTTCTTTCCTCCTTATTTTATATATAATTTTACCTCAGGGGTTTGGAAATGCTGAAGAACGCTTTTACTTCCACTAGTCATGGCAGAAACATTTCTTCTTCTGGCAGTCAGAGAATCTTTTAACAGACATAAACTGATGAAGTTGAGTGTCCAAGCTCCGGTCACTTATTTTGCAACGACCGTGATATAGTGAAGGTCATAAAAGGTTTAATATCATTGTCCTTGGAACAGTGATTACCATTTGTACAGCTGATGGGGTTACCTTGGTCAGTTTGCTGTAGGTGTGTGTTGGGGTTTGTGTGTGTAAGCTGTTTTGGTGGGGCTTTTTAGAAGGTGACATCTACCAATTACTTCATAATTAAATGATACGTGATCTCCCAAATAATCTTCTTAGCACAATAAATATGCTTCATGAATTTGGGCAGCATTCCAGCCCCACATTAAACTGAATTTTCATGCATTTTTCTTGGTAGAATGATGCAGTTAAGGCTTGAATGTGACATATGTGTATGTATTTATATATATGTGCGTGTCTAACTAAAGACTATTTTAAAGAAATGACCTGATAATTATGGACTTGAGTCCCAAGTTAATGGTGACTTTTAGGTATCATTTCTTACTTCCAAATTGGATGTCTTATTAATAGTCAGGCTTGATGTGACAAATAGAAGAAAAATCAGAGGAATGGTTGATTGGCTGCTTAATCCTATAGATACAAAACTTTGTCAGAGACACTAATATACCTTAGTTCCAAGTCATAATTTGTGGTGTCCTACCACAGGCTGTGTATGGATGGTTGTTATTATGTGTCCTTTCTGTTTGCTCTGCACGAACGTTTGGTTGGTTTGGTTTATTGGGAGGGGGGTTTGTGTTGGTTTTTTTTGTTCTTTTTAATATGATGATGATGTATTTTAGCACTTCTTTGCCATTTCTTCTGGCTTTAGTGTACTGGGATATTTTTTCCCAACTGTGAGTCTGTCGTACATTTTACTTGAGTGGCTTTGTCCAGCTGTCAGACTAATGGAGCTGCCATAGGAGCCCCTTGCTTTGATCTCCCAGTGACAGATCCTGCAGGTCAGAGGGGACCAGAGGGAGATTCATACCTGGTGCCATCCAGCCAACTGCACAGCTTGCACTGAGCCCCAGCACTCATTGCCTCAGGATACAGCTGCAGACAGTTTATAGCAGGGAAGTCTTTGACAGGAGTAGCTACAGGGATAAATGCCTGCATTTGAACATCTGAAATGAAGGAATTGCTGATAAAGAATGGTCCAAATTCTTCAAAGAAAATTCTGCCTCAGGTCGGATAGGATGCCAGTCTGTATTTGCTGTCTCAAGTTGATTTCTTTATTTGACCTTTTGCTACTCATTGTCAGTTTTCGTAATCCAAAATGTTTCCTCCATTGACAAAAGATGCAGCAATTCGTGTCCTGATGCTTGAATTTTATTTTTTTCCCTAGTTAGGTATTCCATAGGTATTTCTGAGCCTTTTGTATCCCCAGACCATTTACTTTAGTCAGTTTTCCTTTTAGCATTTGTAGTTACAAAGGCCAGTGCAGGAAAATATCCTGAGACAGCTCAGTCATGTTCTTCTTGAACATTTACCGGAGAACTCTGTATCAGAAATAAAAAATAAACTCTCCCATTCAGTGTATTTTGACACCTCATAATGAATGATGTCTCTTTCTTAAAACAGCATGTGAACACTGTGAGTGGCAATTATGAAATCGTGGTTCTCAAAGAACAACTTTTCAGATTTTGTTTGTATAAGCATATACAGTGTTAAGAAAAGAAAATAGACTATAGGGGGAAAAAATCACTAATAAAGTTTATTTTTTAAGGCTGTCACAGCTTTATGTGTAAAGTACAGAGGAGGACGTTTGTTAGATGCTTATGATGTTGGTCAAGTTGCTTTTCTGAATCTCAGTGATTTATAAATTAACTAACAGATAAATTTGATGATTACCAAGACAGTGCAGTGGGCATTTGTTGGGAAAGGTAAGTTTATTACTTCTCCAGAAGTCTGAGGGGGGGAATACGTATTTGTAACACTTTGGGGTTCTGTTTAAAATCAAAAGATAAGCACAAAAACTCACTTACTACAAAGTCATTACAAATTAAATTTAGTCTTAAGAAAAAAAAAAAAATATATCCCCCCAACTCCTGTATCATCTTCCATGCCATTTAAAATGTATTATTCAGTTTTGAATTGAGACACTGAAGAGGCACTTCAGTGAGCTGCATTTCCTGGAAAAACCTTAGAAAGGAGATTATATAATAGCTGTGATTTTTAAAACACTCTCAATTTGTTGGCCTGATCTATTACACAGCATCTGTACAAGCCATAGTTCTGTGCCCTTTTTGCCTTCAATTTGCCAGATAGATACACTTTTAACCTTTTCCTTTAGAGGGCACAATTGACATTGTCTGTTTTACTGCAGCTCACGTCCTCTGCTATTTGTGACTTCTACCTTTCTTTCCCCTCCAAATTATATTTAACTCAGCATTTGCATGCAAAAGTCTTTCTTCTGTTTATCTGTGTGTGTTTCAGTTTATTTTTTGTGGGATTTGTGTTGCTATCAAAATTAAAGGGAAATTATTAAGCTGTGTTTTCCGAAGTGGGTAAAGACACACATTCATTTCAATTCCCTTTCTCTTCTCCTTCTGTAAACATTTTAAAACATGATATCTAAATCACCATCCAGCCGTAAATACGTAAATATTCAAAGAGCTGTGTGGAGAAACTTAAGGAAATGCAACTTGCACAGGTAAATTCGTCAGCAGCATTTGGAATATTTTGTTCTCTGCTGAAGCAGACACCCAGAGCTCTTACCTTGCAGCTTTTAAACTTCTCTGAGGGTTATTATGCATTGGCTTTTCCTTTGATATTTCTTTTTGGGTTGTTTTTGTTTCTTCTAGAGACTCGACCAGGACTGGGTTGTCGGGAACTTGTGTCGAGAAACCTCTCCAAAATTCTCCCGGGTCTCTGTCATGACATAACAGACTGGGTTGAAGGCACAAGAATCAAAGCATCCCAGCTCCTGTACACATTACTGCTGCATGCAGAGGATCACATCACCCAGCACATGGAGCTACTGCTTCGAACTTTGTACCAAGCGTGCTCGGATGAAGAAAGTGAAGTGGTTAAAAATGTAAGTTTGACCTGTTGAAGTAGCTGTTGTACGCTGAATAAAGGCTTTTATAGTCTTCAGTCTGTCTTCTGAAGGTTGGCTTTACCTTAGGTCACTGGAAATTGCCCATGACTGAAGGATCAGGCTCAGGTTTTCCTGGATGTTAAAAACATGTGAACACTATACTTTGCTAATGTGTTAAAATAAATGTATTCTTCTATTATTGGTATGAAGACCAATAGTAAAGTTATTTAAATACTGTTTAGTTTGTATGCCAACCCCTTGAAGCGTTGATAATAATCTCTCTGAAAATTATATGCAGTGGATTTGAGTGTAAAAGCCTTGGGGCAACAAATTCAAGGTAAGAAAATGTGCAGGTCATGCCCTTTCAAGTTAATTTCACTTATCTCCCCCTGCTCCATAATCCAACCATATATTGAGGTATGTTTATTCCATGTGATACCCATATTTGTTTGAATCCTTGACTTAATGCTTGGAAAATGCAGAGGGGTTTTGTGAGGAATAATTAGTTTCATCTTTTCTAGCAGTTGATTCTTTCAACACTTTGATCAACAAACCAGTAAAACAGATGCAGTTGAAGACATGAGATAAATCTAGCAAAAGACAGGTGGTACAAATGCTTTTACAATTTTAGGATAAAATCTTCTGCTCCTGTTTCTACACAAGGAAGAGAACATATGTATAACAAAAATATATCCACGTAACTTACTTTAAAGTTACAAATTTTATTGCTTTGGGAAATTGAAAGAATGTGTTCTGCTTACTGGATGCAGATAGTCCAAAATCAGGCTTTTCTTTAGGTTCCTGCTCGCAGTTGTGCTATAAGAAAACATTAATAATTAGGACAATAAGACCACGTAGCCCTGTTAAATTTCCTACCAAGTGCTTATTGCTATAAATCTGAATTCAAAAGTATGTGTTCAAGCAGCTGTCCCTTGCCTTTTATTGACCATACTTGTCTCTTCTTGGAATTCCACCACTAATTTTCTCACAAGTGCTTCCAAAAGATTTATTCCCTGTTAGGAGATGATTTCAGTATTTAATTTTACTTTTCCTTGTGCCAAGCATAAGAGTCAGCAACTTTTGGTTTTGAATGCCTTTTATCTCTTAGTGATGCTGCTTCCCAGGGTACTGTGATAACCTCCTCTGTGGTTTGTCACTGTAGGAACCCATTTCAGAGCAGCCACCGACCTGGAAAATGTCCATGTCTTTTTCCAGCCTAGTAATACCAAATGAGATCCCTTCAATTTTTTCCCCTGTTAAAATGAGTAAATGGATTCGTACAAATATATCAAATCATATTTTTGAATTCTGTAATTGTATTGTCCAGTTTTCAGAGCACTAAGAGTCTTTTTCTTTCTCTATGGCAAATATGGAGGACGATGGGGTTCACATCTACACAGACTATGATACAACTCCTTTGAGTCTTATCTTTGTGGAAAGAAACAGTTCTATATAGTGCAAATTTAAACTGTAGAACTCATGACTATGTGCTTCCATTGAGACTAAAAAACCTAGCATGATTCAAGTATTAATTAGGTCCAAAAAAATAGTCATAGCTAAATCAGTAGATGAAAAATGATAGAGAAAGGGAGATAAGCTTTCGTGTTTGGGGAAATGAGCCAACCATTAAATCCATGGGATAGGAAGAAGTGTTCCTGTTGCAGCAGTAGTTGATTGTTTCTTTATTCATGCACATGATTGTAAACACTGGACATCAGTCAGGCAGTAAGCTCTGGTGTGGTGGTATTTCATGTGGAATACAGCGTCCTGATACATCTGCAAGGCAGGGATCAAAGGGTGTCACTGTCATGGGGAATACACAGTAATTTAAGCCTTTTCAGTTAAAGACATGAGATGGAAAGCAGTGGTCAGTTCCCCCTTGGCATTGCTTCCACACTTAACTGGATCTGTAATGTCAGCTTCAAGGTATAGTACAATAACAAAAAATTCCTCCTTCAGGTTTTTATAGATACAGCTTTTAATAAAGGGGGGATGGAACATTAAGGGCAAGCCTCAGAACAGCATTTGAGGAACAAAATGCTAAAGCACTAAATGTGCAACATCTGGTTATTCTGATTTGGAAACTTTATTCCAGTGAAGTTGTACACTTTGTTTCTGTGCACTGCTTTCTCATGGAAGTTTGTCTGATGTGGGGAAGGCTGCTTGCATGCCTTATTATGTGCTTACTGAACACGTCAAGAAGATTTCTTCCTGCATATAATCATTCGTGAGCGAGTGGAAAAGGCCACAAGGCAACTGCTGAAGCATTTAAAATAACAGCTGGAATCATAAAAAGAAAAAGGCCATGATACGTTGAATGGTCTTTGTGTTTTCAGGAAAATCCTCAAGTTATTCCTGTTCTTTTTTCAGAGTGTGAAAGCAGCAGAATTGATTGGAACATTTGTCAGCCCTAAGGTGTCTTTGAAATTAATCACCCCGGCCTTTGGGCAGACACCCAAAGCATCCTGTGTAATGGTTCTGGCTGCAGTGATTCGAGGCAGCCCAAAAGAAATCTTACAGCCTCACGTGACCCAGCTGGGCAACACACTGTCACAGGCTGGAGTCTGTCAGCGGACTGAAGAGGTAAGGAAAGCTGGAAAACACACAGCAGGATACAGGCTTTGACCAAACTATTTTTTCGCTTACTCTCCCTAAATGCTCCCATTCCTGTCCCTCCCTTGCACATCTGTCTCAGGATGTAGTTGTGGATGTGTGTCTGAGACGAAACAGGAGCTCCCCCATTCTTCCTGGGCCATGTTGTGGTCTCCTGGGTAAATCTGCTGCTTCCAAAAACTTAGCAACAGTCCATCCTCTCAGCAGATGTAGGTTCAAGTTTGAGAACTGCTGTAAAAGACTTCACATAGTGGTAAGAAGGTGAAGAGGCAAGGCAGGGAGAGAAGCAGCTGTTTAGTAAGTACTGTATGAGCAAAGGACTTCCTTGGCTGGTCCTAAGGCAGAGTATAACTGATGTTTTTAAATTCCTTGTGTTCACAATCCAAACAAGATCATGCATTTCAATCCTCATCAGTAAAAATTACTGAAAATTTTTATAGTTTATTGTAATTGGCATGTCAGGTTTCCCAAGATTCTCTCTTAATGTTATCTGATTTTTGTTTTGTATTCTTATTTTCCATTTTAAAAGGAAGGTACCAGTACTTTACGTGTACGTTTAGGAGCATGTTTTGTAAACTTTTGACCTTGGTTACTGCTCATGAGTGAAAGACTAGAAGGAAGACCTTTATCAATTAGAAATTTACTTCCAAGTGTATCCTTAGTTAATAGCTGAGCCCAAAGACCATTTTTATTTTAGCATTTGAAGAATATTCATCAATTGCTATATAAGGAGATGAGACATTCTCTTAAGCACACAATGGGTATTTTTTAACTTGAAGGATTTTTTTTTCCTTTCCATGTTCAAATGCAGAAATAGATCTGTTAGAGATGCACAAGAGGAATCCCTGTAATTTTCCCCACAAAGGAAATCCTGGCTTTCATTCCACCAGAAGTTTGTTAGACCTCTGCTGTTAAGATGACCAAAAAAGGGCCAGTGCTGTGCCATGAGGAACTCTGACTTCATGTCAGCTGTAGGCTTCCCTTAAAACAGTTACTCATGTGTGCAGACTGAATCTGGCCTAATTGTCTTTTTGAGCCAATGTAAGATATACATTTCAAGTTCTTCCCTCATTAGGTTTCTTCCCTAATGGAGTATGTGCCAGTGATGCAGGAATTAACCTTAATCTCCATGAAGCCCGTGATGATTAGGAGCTCATATAAGTGGAAGCACTATAACCTGATTGTTCAAATAACAATTCCCTGAGGTGTATCTGCAAAATTGCTATGAGGTTTAAGCTTACCACTTCCATTTGGCATTAGCTCCAGGAGTCAGATCCATCTGCAGCTGAAGGTTTGGCAGAATTGTTCCAGCCTTTAGTCTTGGAAAACAATCTCTCTCTATTTTAGCCAGGGAGTGCTGCACAGACACTGTTTAGCTAAGGATTGACCATGTCTGTGAGATTAATAACACTTATGGCTAACCTATTCCTAGGCTTGATTTATTTTTTGGGAGTAAATTTGTAACAATGACCCCTTCTGTTCCCTGACAGCTTCATGAATATCTGATGCACTTTATCACAGACGTCATGGCAAACTAACTGACAACAGTATTGACTTCGACTGGTATCAGTTGGATCGAGATAACATGAATTATATGGCATCAAATGAGATAAATTGGCTGAGATAAAAGCAAACGCTCAGGTTTTCTTGGTTTATGTATTTAGCTGTCATTGTTCATCCAAAACAGTCAAACACGGAATAATGTTTCACAGAGTTGTAACAAATATGTTATTAATTAACAAATTGCACTTCAGAAAGAGAAAGTACTATCAGCAAGCACTCCAAAATGCTTTGATGTTTTTATTCACCATTCACCAGTGGAACCACTGTGTGATTAAGAGCAGGGTCATTTATTTTGTTAACAGGACAAGGTAAATACAAACAAACAGTGTGGGAGAAAGATTATACTGTATTTATAAAAAGTAGAATATAGGTAATTGGAAGAACTAACATGAAATTACCAATATGTTACCAGTGTAAGGGATTATACAGTGCTCAGATTTTATTACCATCATTTCCCATTTCTCTCCTTTAAAGAGAACGTTATATTTGCTAAGAAAACATAATAAATATGTGTTTTTATTAATAAATAGGTCTTTTATATGGAGCAGCTGCTTTATTGTGTGCAAGCGTTGATTGAGGTGTGCCAGGAAGACTGCAAAGAAATTAGCTTGCAGCTAATGAAAGTTTTGGTGACCATCATGGCAATACCATCTTCTCAGGACCTTAAAGAAAAGGTAAACCATGAGCTGGGTTAATATTTTGTTGTGGTTTTGTCTTTTCCTATCAATAAGACACTTTATGTAAACAGAGCCATAATTATTTGTGGGGAGTATTTGTGGCTAGTCTGAGGTTTTGTATCTCTCACTGTACAGACTGTGAATGGTTAGTACCAGAATTAAGTCTGGAGTTGGGTTTACAATTTGGGACAGCAGCACCTGGAGCATTATTTTTCTTCATAACTTTGATTGCAAGCTTATAGAGTTAAAATACATTCTGGTTTCAAGAAAGGCCCTGGAATTTAGTTTTATTTTGTGGTGAAAAGCATCGAGTATGGGTCTGTAGCTGCAGTTACAACCAGAATTTTGTTTTTCTGTAAGTATGTTTAGGTTAGGTTTCAGAATAGATGGCTTGAGGTGCATTACTGGAGCATGGGAATCTTGGAGCTGGATGAAGACAGCCATGGGGCTAGAAGAGCACTTTATTTGGGTGGGTATTAATCACCTGTCCACAGTTTAGGTAAAGTTTTGGAGTAAGAAGTGTCCAAGATTTTATGTTTGTCACTGGATTCTGCAAAGCCTCGGGCATGCTGGTGGTGCTGGTTGGATTGTTGATATTTACTTTTTAGTGGATATAAGTCACTGAATGTTTGCTTATATGCAGGAAAAAACTGAAATTTATTTTCTGACTATTAAAGAACCATTCACTTAGAGGTCAAGAGTACTAATAGCCTTAAAAATGTGATGATTTCATAGTGATTTTTTAATCTTTAGCCAAAGATCAGACTGATTTTACAGTAGTTGACCTTTTTACCTCCCCACAAGAAACAAGATTTAAATGTCACAGGAATGCTTTAAAATCAAGGACCGGCTGTACATGCCCAGATAATAGATGAGCTTCTTTGGCTCAGCATTATCTCACCCCTTTATTTTTCTCTTCCTCTTTCTTCCCCGAGCTAAATATCACATAAATCAGCGAGCCATCCTCATGCAGTGCAATTATGACCTATCCCAGTTGTCTTTTTTCAAACACACACCTTAAGTGCAGTGGCTATTCTACTTCCTTTCCTCTTGCTCCCAGGCATGGTGTTCCAAAGGCCTGTGTAGCATCAGTATTTATGGCCCCAGAGCTGACAGGCTGCCTCCGAGCAGGCGTTCGCTCAGAAAGCTCTGCGGAAAGAAATAAAGTGGAACAAAGCTTGAAGCAAGTGTTGAAAAGACTTTGCAGGTCAAAGAGGGGTGGGATGATGATCTGTCTTATGGAGAGTGGGATCTGGGGGGGTTTGGAGGTAGTTTTTGTTTGCTTGGGGGGTATTTTTGGGCCGGGTAAACCTTGGACAGATGGATTTGGAAGGTTTTGTGGTATCTTGCCTGTTTATCCCTGCAGTGGTCTGTAAAGTCAGCAATGTCCATTTAAAACCTTACAGTTTCATACTCCTACGAAGAAAGCAGTTTCATGGAGATAAATCCTGATTTTCGTAAGCAGAAAACTTAATCTCCTGAGATTATTAAAGGTTTAAGATGTTCCTGCAGTTCCAGATGATTTTTTAAGTTGACAGTACTTTGGATGAGAATCCTCTTTCTCATTAGCCTTTCTTTCAGCTACACACATACAAAATCTGGCAGTGAGATTACATAATTGCAATATTTCAAAATTGTCATAAAGACAAATATGGCTTGAATTTTATTTTTTTCTCCAGTTACTGATTATTCCGAGACTTCAAAGTGAGCTGCACAGGCAAGAAGTCCCTGTTAAAATAGCTTAAGAACATGTAGAACAAAAGTATCACAGCTGCTGTACAAGCATGAATTTTTTGTTCAGAAAAGAAATCTGTAGTCAGACTCAAAAGATTTTGAGTATAAACATAAATTATTCAAAATTTTGCATTATAGAACTTTAATTCAGGCTTTACTGTACGGGGATGGAAGACCACTGAGACACTGGAGACCACGACTGCTGTGACCTGATGGTGAACACTCAGGCCTGGCCTGATTTTTGGCGTTGTGTCCATCGTGTTTGTGGTTGCTTGGGGCTGAAGGAATGGCCCAAGACCACCAGCTGAGCACAGCAGAGGCACGAGGAGGAGGGTGGGTCACAGCCCCAAAGAAGCCATACCAGTTGTTAGAGTCTGTTAGGCATGATTTGAGCTTGTCAGGGCTTTAACTGGTGTCCGAAAGATAAGGTTTTGTTTCATTACCAGTGCCCTGTGCTATCTTGGCTCTTCTTTCAGCACACTGATTGTTAGCAGGAAAATATTGTGTCGTTAAACTTGTTAGCTTTCAGACAGAGGAAAGAAAATCACCTTTGCTATTTATTTTTATTTAACTGTGAGACGCTGCTTAATGAGAAAATATGCATCAGTCTGCTGGCATATTTAATTTATTCTCTATTTTTTTGTTTTTAATTGCACTCTTGAAAACACAGAATTTACTTTAAATCATATGTGAACAATGTATTATTTTGTATCTCTTGTTTGATGGAAAAAAAATCTTGTGTGTTATGGTGGGATTAATAATGAGGAACAGTTTCTGTCCTGGCACATTCTGTAAAATGTTCCAATTAATTACAAGTAACTTCTATGTAAAATATTCGTTTATCTGAGTTGTTTTAGCTGTCTGGCAGAATGCTTCCAGAAAGGAGAAATCTCTTGTGCTTGAGGCAGGCAAACCTGCTTTAAGAGTAACCTTTGTCCTTAGCAAATCCTGATTTATTTATTTTTTTCTTAGAATTCTCATTTATTTTCTCCACATCTGGTACTTCCATAAAAACATCTTTGTCTGGCAAGTGATTAGTCTGGAAGAGTCTGAAGGTCCTAGACACTGTTTGAGCTAACTTGTGTGGTTGAGTTCAGCTTAAAAATATTAAAAATATGAGTACAATTTGTAGTTCCACTGAAGCACTTGGAGTCAAATGATGTCACTCACAGCACTGCACTCCCTCTTTCCCTGCTGGAACTGGCCCTGCTGGCAGCACATGTTATTCCTTAGTGAGGTTCCTAACGGTGCCTTGCTCCCCATTCTTGATTCACAGTCTACTGAAATCACCAAGACTACAGATCCTGCTTCCAGCACTCTTTTAATCTCTTCCTTGGAGAAGTTTTATACTTCTGGTAGGAGCCTTCAGGAATTGTAAAAGCAAATTTTCTTTTGCTTTGAAATACATCTGCTGCAAGTGATTAGGAAAATCTATAGGCATCCTTGCCAAGCATGCTCATGTCTGGAATTCATTTAGTAGTTCCTTTTACATGTTTCATTTGTACATGTTTTATTTGCATGTCTCGTGGAATAGTCTTAACTCTAAATATGAAGAAGGTATTTCTGATATAACAGTGAATTTTGGTACTTCTAAGCAACAGAAGTTGAGAATTTCAGAATGAGCCTGCCCAGCTACTGTACAGAGAGAGCATCTTTCATGATTAAAACTGGGGGGAGAGAGGGGAGAGGGGAAATGCCATATCTTCTCTTACCTGCAACAGCAATAGTTTTTGGAAGCTGCCATAGCCTGGGATTGTGAGAAATTCTCCCTATGTTAATGTTTCAAAGCATTCCTAAATTAAGGAGAAAAATCACTACATCTTTAAAACCACTGAGAGCCTTTTTTATGATGTGGTCAGTTTTTGGATAGGTCTGCACATGGATTAGAGACTCTCTCATTTTGCTGTTAGGTTGCTGTGTTCCTCATGATTTCATTTTGAAATCAGGACAAATGTTTCACTTCAAATAAAAGTTAATGGCTGTAGTATAGACAGACATTAAATATCAGTCTTGATTGATAGAAACTATGAAAATCTTCCCGTGTCCCTTCTGTTCTTACAGAACGAGTTTTAAAGGTTTTGGGGTTTTTTTTAAATGGTTTCACTTAAGTATCCTGTCTCTGTTTTAACAGGTAGAGAAAACAATGTCTTCATTAGCTGAAGTGCAGCAATTGGAAAGTTTTCATTGTCTCTACAAGCAGCACATAATTCAGCTGATGGAGTGGGTTTCAGTGTCGTGTGAAGGGTGGACCTGCTATTCCCCAGAAGTGTTGCAGTTCGAGGTCATCGCAACCCATTCAGGTATGACTGACTTAGTTCTGAAAAAAGTCCAGTCAGAATCTCCACAGCCTGCAGCCAGCTTGTGTTTTGTAATGAGCAGTGTAATATTCAGAACCTTCACAAGAACACGATGGAAAGCAAAAGAAGTCTTGAAGCAGCTCATATTGCCAAAGATTCCGTGGCTGCAGGGCGAATTCTAAAAGCACTTAAGGAAAAGTGCACTTTCAGGTGAATGAAATAGGTGAGGATTAAGGGAAGACAAACTGTTGCAGCTTCTGTCCAAAAATCCATCTTTTTTTTTCCATCTGTTCGCTAGTCTTTCAAAGGACACCACCTCTCTCTAACAAACACTCTCTCACTGTTGTTCTCCAGCACGTGGCTGTGCAGAGGTTAGTGACACGCTATGGTGTACATCCCACACACCTTCAGGGCTGCACAGTGACCACTCATCTGCCACAGCTCCCCAGGTGGCATCTACAGCAAGGGACGTGGTGACAGGCAGTGCTTTTCACCCAGACACCCATTTTAAGGTTATTAAAACGTCAAGTCCTGTTTGTTTGTTTTTTCCTTTCTGTTGGTTGAAAGGAGAATGGAGACTTCAGTGAAGTATCACTGTGGCTACTGCACATGGTTAGATGTGGACAGGTATGTGTTAAAGGAATGTGTCTTCTGCCTTTAACCCCTGAATCTCAAAAAAACCTGCATCAGACCTCTGTGAAGCACCCACTTGCTGGTTTGTGCAGCAACCAGCATAAGTACTTCTTTGGTTTTCATCTGTGGAAAGAACAAGAAGTTACTTCAGCACAAGATCTGAGAGGCCAACTTTTCTGTATATTTGTGCTCCCATTTCCATGACTGAGGGACTTCTAGACAGTTGGCTCTGTTTTCCTTAATGCTAAATAAATCATCAAATGTCTGGGCAAACATTTTGGCTTGCACCCAACACTGGTAATATGCTATTGTCTGTGTTTTCTGTCTGACACAGCAGCTCCTAGAGCTATTTTTTCTTCTTTCTTTTCATTCCCACACATAATGTTGTTTTTAATCAATTTAATCAGCTTTACTCAATTCATGTTTCTCGGTTTTTGCTGTTTTCCAGGAGCTTATGCTTAAGCTGAAATTAGCAATGTAGTTTATTTTGTTTATTTTCCATCTGTTGAGTTTGCTGTTATCAGTTTGATGTAGTAGTAGTATCTTGTGAATGTCTCAGAACTCACATGAAGCAATGTATCTTGAATAAATGCTGTGAAAATAAAGACCTATTTGTTGGCACAGACGTTTAGCAAACTGCAGTTCAACACCCTGTATTGCTTCAGTCTAGACAGTGAAGATTTGGGGTTTGCTCATTATTATTATTTTAAACATTGAATTTCCAGATATTATTAAATGCTATTGAACTTATTTTGGAATCTTAAATACTTCAGTCTGTCCATCCCATGTGCGAGGAATATTCTTGTCATCATAAATACCAGTGTTGTGTCTCCTCTGGAAGGATTTTCTGAGTTACTGGAGTTGATTGGAATGTGCATCTTAAGGATGCAAAGCTGAAGAAGTTCCTAAAGGAAAGTAGTTTATTGCAAAAATAGAGCACAAAGAGCATTCTACAGCAAGAAGCTTGCAGAATAAAGTATGTGTACAGTCTTTATGTACTCTGCCTCTTTAAAAGCAGGCAGATGTTAGTCATTATCAAGGAGAAAGGCACAAGCTTCCTTCAGTTGTGGGAAAATAACTTCTTAAAATGTAGGGATAACAGCTTAGAGTTTTGTTTGTTTGTTTATTCTTTAAATTTATCATAGGATATGAAAATATTAACAAACTAAACAAATAATTTAGAAGATATTTTTATTTCAAATAGCTTCTAAAATTCATCATGTTTTAGATTGTATTGTAGGATGAAAATAAGCATTATTGAAACATGGAGAAGGAATGCTGCTGCAGTAATTGTATTATCCAAGTTTTGAAGCTGATCCTTTCAAACAGACCCTTTCCTGCGCCTCCGGGAGTCAGGAACGTCTCAAATGCTGTTTGTGGAAAAACTTGAAAGAAGAAAAAATTGTAGTTAATGCTGCTGTGTGGAGAGGTGTCAGGGTCACACCAGATTCAGTGTAGTTTTTCATTAAGTTTAATAAAACCAAAGCTTTGTGCATAGCCTCAGACTTTCAGAGTTACATGGGAGCAGCATTAATCCTTCAGCCAAAACGCCCTCTTGTACTGATGGTCCCAGCAGCTCTGGGGTGTCATGGGTAGATCCGTTCCAGAGTCATGAAGTGATAGAATGGTTTGGGTTTGAAGGAGCCTTAAAGACCATCAAGTTTCAACCTCCTGCCACGGGCAGGGACACCTTCCACTATCCCAGGTTGCTCCAAGCCCCATCCAGCCTGGCCTTGGACACTTCCAGGGATGGGGCAGCCGCAGCTTCCCTGGGCAAATGTGGTACAGCAATACCAAGCTGACTAAATGAGATGTGGGGAACTGATCTTCAGGCTGCCCTGGCCAAAACTGGGGGTACCTGAGCCCGTGGGGAGTTAGCCTGGGAATTTGTGCACCGCCTAATACGGTGTCACATGGATACTTCAACAGCTGCCGTGCAAACGTGGGAAGATAAGAATTATTTTAGCACCACTTATGCTACAAATTTTAATGCACCTACATATGAAACATGTACATAGAGCTAACTAGTACTCTGAAATAAGCCTTATGTGTTTGTTTTCTAGGTCCTGTCCTAGGTGAAGCTCTGGATGACTTTATTCTCGTTCTGAAGACGTGTCTTCAGCCAAACAGAGATCCCCAGATGCGGTTAAAACTTTTTACTGTTTTATCCCAGTTGTTGCAGAAAGCGAGTGAAACCATCAATTCTCAGGGGTAAGTGGGGGTCTGATGTCACACAGCTATTTGAAAACTACAGTGGCATTAAGAAGTAACGAGCATGGGAGTTACTTAACCCCTGTAACTGTGTCCATGTGAGCATGGCCGGAAGAAGAAAGATTTTCCAACCCTCTTCTACAGCCTATTTTTCTTGCTGTAATTTGTAACAATGATTAGAAGGCTGGAGTGCAATAGTTTAAAAATATATGTATAAATAAATTGAAGTCTGGACTTCCTCCACTGTAGTCTTCCTACCTGTGCCATTATGGGAATTAAAATGAATGTCATGCAGATCTGGATAGTTTTCAAAAAAAAAAAAAGGAGCTGTGATTGAAAAGAATACTTGTTTGAAAGCTAAAATGGGGTTTCTTAGGGAAAGGATTGGGAGGGTGGAGTTGTTTAGGAGTTTTATTCATTTTCTCACAGCCAGCTCCTAAATCCTTAAACTTTGCCTGTAGTCATTGTAAGGAAATAGTTAAACATCCCAATAAATGGGCATTTAAAAATCCCCAAGATATTTCATGACGTTTGAAAAGCCTTGAACTTAATGTTTGGTAAGGCATTATTATTACTCTCAGTGACTGAAGATGTAAGTCTCCTGTTGCTTGGCAATATTTATGCATTGCAAGTACAATCTAAGTATAACTGAGGTGCTTATAAACCTCCTCATCTCTAACAATGCCAAAGTGGGCCTCTTCTACCATTATTAATTTAGCCTGGCTAATAGTGCAAACACTTGTGCAAAGTTGTCCTGAATACATAAACCACATCTGCTCTGCTTTTTACCTGCTGCATTTAAGGTGTAAATGTATTCTGATGCCTTTTATTTTTTTTTTTCATTTTTAACTCTTAAAAATCCCCAAACCAAACAACCAGCCAAAGAAGAAAATAACAGGAAACATTCTTCCTAAAAGTACTTTGATGGCAATGGTCATTTATTTATAGGTGAAAGTGTTTTCACAATTCTGATGAGCAAATTGGCTCTCACTGGGCACTTGATTTGCTGAACATTTATTCTGGCTCCATGAGGCCAAGTTAGTATGAATGTAGATGTATTTTTACAATTTTTAGATATATTTTATATATTTGTGGCCTGCATCCTATAGTGAGGGGAGGAGGAGGAACCCTGGTGTTCCCAGTCAGTGGGGGATTCCAGGTAAGCTGAAGAATCTCTGCTTATGCAAACCCTAATGGATTTTGAGCTCATGTGCTTAAGACTGAATATAATGAAACTGGTTTTTTTTAACTAAAGCTGTGGTGCAAGGTGTGCTGTTACCTGTTTCCATGTTTTCAGGATCCGATGTTAAAGTCCTGATCCATATAAGAAATGTCATTGTAGTCGGTGCATTACTTGTTTAAATAAGCATGTAACTGAGTGATAGTTACAAGATTAATCTAGACATTCAACAATCTTCCTGAAAAAAAGAAAATTACTTTGAAAGCTGTTTTAAGTGTTCCAGGATCTGACTATTTGTTTTAAACTAATTTGAATCATCTAACTTAGAATGCAAAGCGTTTGGAGCCAAGAAACCCAACCTGATGAGCTTCCAGCTTCATTAATATTCTCAGGAAAGGGAAATTATCAGTGTGGAAAAAAACAGAAGAATGTTTCAAAGTAATTCTCTCAGTGGGTACGGCCACACACCGCCCCAGCTTTGCACACAGCAGTGATGGAAGTTGTTTTGCTCAGGGCAGTGTGAGTGAATGGCCTTTGTCAGGATGAGATACATCCAGGGAGGGTCACAGACCTGTTTGTGTGAAGGATGGACCAGTCCAGCTCATAATGAGGCTCTGTCCTCTGACAACAAAAGCAAAGCCATGAATTTTACCAGTAGGTTTATCTTCAAGACCTAAAAGCAGTGGTAGCAGCTAAATGCCTCTTTGAAGTCTTGATTCTGCTTGCCACGGACACAGCAAATGTTTTCATGTAGGAGGTAACATGTAGAGTTTTTGTGTTTGAAGCATTGTTTGCAAAACATTTTTTGAGGTTTTGATTTGTAAAAGCCAGTCCAATTTTGGTTAAAATTACCTAGGTTTAGGGTGTTAAATTTAAAAAAAAAAACAAAAACATATACACAAAACCCCCCAAAACACGACAATCCACAAACATATTAAGCAAAGTGCAGCAGTGTCATAAAAGCAGAAGAGGAATCAATGAAGAACAAAAAATGTATAAAAAATAATTAACATGGAATGAAAGTTTAAGTAGACAAGTTCATAAACCAATTTTAATGCAAACCCAAGCTCTGCTTTGTACATCTGCATAAGAGCTGGATATTAATGTCTCTGCAGATCACATTTTAGTTCTCTCATGTCCAGTTGAGAATAAAGTATCCACTCTGTAAATACAAACAGCACAGACAGGGTGTGTTCTTTCGTAGAAATGACTCACTTATGGAATTAAGTTACACTGATTTACAACAATAAGATCTGAAAATGGAAAGAGGGAGAATTTAATTGCATCAGCAACAGCAAAAATAAAATCTTAATGGTAATGAGTGATAGTGTTGGGAAGTAGTAGTAAGTTCCAGTTGCACTCTCACATGCCCTGCTGGCAGTAATTTGTTTAGCTCCTTAAAACGGTTCTCAGAGTTTAGATAGGAAGGCTTTTGGTTATTGTGCTAAACACAGTTGTGTGGTCACCTAATTGTGTTTGAGTCTGACATGGCTGAGTCAGATAATTGCCAGATATTGCTTTACTGACTCTGTTTCAAGGCACTAGAACAAACATTCTCACAAATAGCACAGCACCATGGATAACATAATGCTGATGGAATTTACCTTTGTGTTTTGACAGATCATTTTCTCACTGCAGTTGAACAGAAGGTTTTATTAAAAACAGAAGCAGCTACTGATCAGATAGCACAGACAGCACAGATCTGCTTTTAGCTTTGGAGCTGAAAGGAGATTTGGAATGATGGTGATCATTAGTTATACTTTTTTCCCAACAACTTTTTAAATTGAAAATTATTACTGCTCAAAAATGTGTTTAAAATACCACATCTAAAGGGGTTTAGGGATTTAGACGTGTCTAATGGGACATCAGATTTCTTGTTATTACTTAAGTGCCATCTGCTGACAAGAAGCAGCAGTGGATGGATCTCTGACTTCTTCAGAGTGCCAGGGCTCCTTTGCCAAGGGGAAGCAGCAGCCAGGTGAATCTATTTCCATCACGTTGCAGGTGTGTGTCAGCACATAACTGAGGCCTGGCAGTGCAGCTGGTTGTGCTTTAGTCAGGTAATACCTGGATAACAGGGACTACCTGCGGTGTGCATTCTTTTTTAAGTACTCCCTGGTAATTGTTAGTTGTTAACAAGGACCCGTTGTGTTCCTCCTGTGTCTTGGCACGCCACTAAAGGGGCCGCTTGTTCACCCTGGCAATGCAGGACTCCTAGAAAAGTCACCAAGAGCTTGTTCCCTGTGTACCAAGCAGCAGGGTGGGGATGTGCTGTTTGGCACTCGGGTGGCTGCAGAGCTCTGAACAGAGTGGGACAGAGTCAGGGTAGATTCAGTCTGTTTGCACAGTGCCAGCTGCTCTGTAAGGCAGAGGCACCCTGAATAACCTGAGCCTCAGTTGCCAGCCACAGCCAGCCGCTAATCTCTCTTTGATGCAGCAAAGCAATTGTAAGATCTATCTTTTTTCCTCTTAATTTAAGATTGTTTGAGCTGTAACTAAATGAGCGTGAGGGAATCCTGCCTATTGTAATTGCTGGCTCTCACAGCAACTTTTAGCATTATAACAACCCATTCAATGGAGGAGGAGGAAAAAGCAGCAGCAAAAACATCACAGATTTATGTATTTGTAATAAAAAACCCTTAGTATTGGGACTGGCAGCATCAGAAGATCCTGCAGTCTTCTCATCTTTGGGGAAGACAACTTTCTGAGCCAAGAGAGGGCTGAAATACTCTGTGCAGGCTCCCTGCAGTATCAGGAGTTCAGGTGTCACCAATAGAATTCACACTTTTCACATTATAAATACTTTTCACGGGACAGTCTGAAAGGGCCTCACAGATATTAATGAATCCTCCCAGCATTGCACAGGGTGTTATCTCACTGCACAGACAGAGAAGGTGAGACACAGGGAAGGTAAGTACTTTACCAAGATAACACTGAGTCATGGTCATTGTCTGAAGTGGGAGAAAGTCTAGCCTCTCCCTTCCATGAATGTTAGGTATTTGTTCAAATATTATCTAGAAAAATTAAGTTGTGAAAAGCTTATCACATACATTGCAATCCTACTGGCTTATAAGATGTTATTTATTTTTTTACGGAGTCTTTTTTTTCCCTTTTCTGCCTATGTTTCTATGACAGAAAATTCTCTTTTACATCCTGTCAGTCTCTTTATCACTTTCTCATGAACCTTTATTTTGCTTTCTTATTTTTGGCTTCAGGCTGTTCCCTAGCTACCTTGAGGCTGTGATAAAAGACATCCTGGCTCCTAATCTGCAGTGGCATGCTGGAAGAACAGCAGCTGCCATCCGTGCTACAGCTGTATTGTGCCTTTGGGCTCTCATCCACTGTGAAATGCTTTCACCAAAAGAGGTAAATTCTCTCTTTCCCATCCTTTGAAATCTTAGGCAGGAAAACAAAATAAATGCAAGGGGGAAAAAAATAATAAATCCTTAGGGTAAATAGTATTTTCAGAAGGACATACAGTTTTCATAATAAAATTCATTAATTGTAATGGAATGTTAATGACTGGAACAATCAGTAGTGGAGGGATGATGACGTCCTGGTGAGAGACCTGAGGCCAGCAAAATGCTGAGCTGTAAAACTGACAAGCATCAAATTTTGTGGAAATTTTTTTTCTAACAGAGCATCAGTTCTGTAGCACAAGACACTGACCCCTATGAACACAACAGTTTGGGTACTTGACATGATTGGACCTGCAGGCAGAGCCTGTGCAGCAGCACTGGAGCCAGCCAGGCCGTGCTGTGGTTCACGTGGCAAAGACAAGTTGTCTGGTTGCCTTGGAGCCCACAGGTCCATTTAGGGGAAAAAAATAACATCTAAAGATGCTAAGAAACGGCAGGAGGACTTGAGAGGGAACATGAAGAATATCTGTAGAAACTGAAGTGGAGAGCTAACAAGGAGTACACTTAGAGACATCACTCTCTCACCAGTGATTAATTGAATCTGAGGAGGGGTTTGAAGCTTCTTTGCTAAAAAAAGTAAATTATTCACTGGAAATATGTTAAATATAAGGGCATTTTAAAAAAATAAATTGAATTAAAATGTTTTTAAATGTTCACGTTGTTAATTGTCTTATAACAGACCTTAATTGAACAAAGTGCTTAAACACCCAAAACTGGTTGAGTTCACACATACAAAAACGTTGATATCAGAGACTACTGTGCTAGCTGAACATTTTTTTCTGAATCAGTGCCTTGATAGCTATTTCTAATTAAAGGACGGTGTGAAATGCACGGAATAAAGTCAAATTCCGAACCTCCCGATACAGCCCAGCCCGGCGCGTCCTGTTGGAGTCAGAGCGCCATCTGCTGATGCCCGGGCGGAACGCTCCGCTCCGCCTTGCTTCGAGGCTCGGCAGTTCGGGGTTTTTTAAAGTCGACTAAGTTTTAAAGCTTTTACAAGCTCGAACGTACATCTGAGTTACATAAAACTCATCTGGTTGTATACCGAGCCTTCATGAGCTGGGTGATCGACTGGTGGATTTTCGTTTAGCAAGCTGACGTAGAGGCAAAATTAGAGCTCTGTAACTTCTTGGATTTTCAGCGTGATGTTTATAGTTAATTTTTTTAACTGAGCAAACCAGTATCTGGCAGGGCTAGTGGTAAGTGCTGTAACACTAAGCATATCTTTTCTATGCTTTTCCTATTAACTGTAGATCTTAAAAGTGAAAGATGAGCTGATGCCCCAAATCATTGCTTCCATGGATGAAGACTCTAAAATTACTCGACTAATGGCTTGTCGTATTGTTGATGTTTTTCTAAAAGTCTGTGGGAGGCAGTTTGATGCAGATAAATTTAAGAACACGTACACAGGTATCTGTAAAGCTTTAGTAGACTTGGGGTGGGGGCATCTGTTTGTTTGTGTGTTTTAATCAAGATCTCAGTGTTGAAGAATTACGTTTTGCTATTTTTTTTACCTGAAGTACCACAGTTTGCTCAGCTTTTAAGGGTTTGGCAGAACCGAGCAGTATTCCCAACGTCATTATCCCTCGGACCACTAGGTGGAACTTCACTCAATACTTTGGTTTGTGCAGAGCTTGCCAGTAGCTCATCTGCATTGCTTCAGAGTTTGGACTATGTGAAATAATGTGCTAAGTATAGTGAGAGCAGAACAGTACTGCAGTGTATAAATGGGAGTCACATTGTTCTCCATGCTGTGTTTGAGAGCCAAGAGCAAACCGTTTCAGTGTACCATAAATAGACCTGAATAGGTAGTGGGTTGGGGTTTTATCTTAAAAAAAAGGCCAAAGAAGAAAACCGTAATCTAGAGTGCTGTATTGTCAATTAGAGCTAGAAGCTGTAAGGCTTCTTAGGATGAAGTTTAAGTGCTAAACGGTGAATCAGGAGAAGTACAGACTGTGCTTTGTACCAGGATTTATGTTCTTATATATACAAATAAACTGGGCCTCCCCTACCTCAGCATCTTAACAAGTGATACTTTTTCTTACATGGCGCACTAGAACTCTAACAACAAACATTTTTATTTTGGAGAAATGTGTGATCAGATAATTGTCAAAGTAGATATGTCTTTGCATCTTGCATATTCAGGTAGTCTGCAGTGCAGTCATTCACTGAAACAATAATATTTAATAATTTAAATAATTCATATTTATTAATTTAATTAATATCTAATTAATAGAAATGCTGTGCTTTATAAAGCATAGAAATATTTAAACTCTGTAGTTCTGTAAAGCATGAATAGACATGCATAGTTCCTTGCATCCATAGCATCCATAGTTCCTTGTTAGAAGGAGTGCTAGATAATGTTCAATTAATCTAAATACTACTGTATATGTCTTTTATTAATTTTTGGACAACATGATCCAATAACAATGAATGAGCAGCTTTTAGGAACAGTGCTACATGTATTTGTTATGTTCAAAAGACAGAACTATGTCATAAATGCAACAATAATTTGAATGTTGACAGAATACATTTGTTTTTCCAAATGCAAAAGCCAGCTCCTCTGTCCACAGAGCTTTTTGGTTATTTATATGCTCCTTTTCAGAGGTTTTAAAGCGTCTGGATGATGCCTCGTGTGATGTCCGACTGGCAGCTGCTCACACCTTGGCTAATTGGTTTAAGTGCTTAAAGGACAGTGATGTGAAATCCTCAATGGAAGGTCATGTTGAGTTTCTGTACCAAGAACTGTTGATACATCTCGATGACCCAGATGAAAATCTCCAAAAAGCAGTCCTAGGTAAGAATTTCAGTCGTGTATTTTTAACAATGTTCTTTAAATCATCATTTTGAGTGTTCATAAAAGCAGCACATAGAGGAGGAGGATAATCCTGCCAGGCTGGAGGTTTCCTTTGGGTTTCAGTGGACGTGGGCTCTGACCTTTTACCTGTGTGCAGAATGGAATGCTTTGCCCAGTGTTCCCCAGGGGAAGCAGCAGGGCAGCTAACTGCCAGAGACTTTAGAGATGGTAAACAGGATATGGAGCACAGAGCCCAACCACTGCAGGGTGTGACCATATCCCAGCCTGCTGGAGGGGCTCTCTGGGATTTATTAGTGTGTCAGCCTGTGTTCAAGAACATAAATGTCAAAATACAGACCTCGGCAAATGGGGGAGGGAGGAATTGTGTTGTCATCACTGCATCACTTGCAGAACAATTTCCAAGTTCTCTTTCAGCTACTTTGAGGGAACTTGGGTAGAGAAACACAGAGCAGCTACTGATTTATAAAACATATTTTTGTCTTACAGAAGTTTTAAAGGAAGGAAGCATTTTATATCCAGATCTGCTGGTGAGAGAAATTGAAGGGGTTGTACATAAGCATCAAACACCGGTCTATTGCAATCAGCTGCTACATCACATTCAGTCAGCCAAGGAATCAGCTTTATGAATTGCTGCTGAGATTCTGTTTAGGAAACTGATGTGAAATCTCTATGACCTGGATTATTTTTGTATTTTCGTTTGCTTAAGAAAGGCTGAGCTGAAAATAGATTGGTTTTTCTTTGTAAATTCACTCTTGGCTCATTTGAAAGTGAAATTGGCACAATTCTATGTTCTTCACAGTTTGAACAGTTCTTTGTATTTCCTAGCAATAAAACAATGTTTTAATTCACTTTGCATTGGTTTGTCAGATACAAGGTTTAAAGGAGGAATGGTTTTTCAGGAATTTAATTTTTAGATTATTGAACAATGTAATAATTTAATGTCAGAGTTACTAATGCAATACAGCAAGGATCCAGTCTTTCAAAAAGCACTTCAAACTGGATAAAATCAGACTTCACAGAGTCAGGTCTGTGATGACCAGTTTTATTAGGAAAAAAAAAAAAGCAGCCAAACTTCTCTTGCATAATGCAGCAAAGTGTATAATGTTTTGAATATTCATATTTATGCTGGTATAATAGGGACATAGTAGGTGGCACTAAAAGAATAGTTTTTATTGTTATTGTATTACATTTCATGACTGAGAATAAAGCTAATTTTTTTAAATTAAGGTTTATACACGGGAAGGAATGTGCTGTTTTGTCATTTAGATTAACAATATTTATATTTTTATACTAAATCTATCACATTTGCAGTTTTTATGTTTATACCATTGTGCCTTGGAAAACGAGCAACATTTGTTTGCATATTGCTTTGAAATTAAATTCTGGGACTTTAGGTTAAAGCTTGATTTGTTTGGGGTTTTTTTAATAGCTTTGTAGTGTATAAGTTTTGGTATCACCTTCTATTCTCAGCTGTGTAATAAAATAAGGGGGCTCCTAGATGCTCTACGCCATTGTGGGGTAGTCTGCTGTTAATTTTTTGCACACACAGATCATGGAAAATCAGGATTCTGATGCGGGGTTTTTAAACTATCTGTTTTACAGACAGAAAGTGCTCTTTGGCTTCTAATTCCCAAGTGCCTTGGCTCTGTGTCAAGTCTAAAAACAGACTCAGTGGGGGTTGTTCATACTCCTTATGCTGTAGGAAGTGCTCGTGTTTGTGTGTCCATCTGACCTCACTTTACCTTTTCAGGCCTGTGATGTAACTGGTAACCAACCCATGATCTGTGTCCAGCAATGTCTACTTCCTTCCCAAAGGAACATTTGGGACAGATCACACACACAAGACAAGTTTTTTTGCTAGCTTAAAGACAAAGTCAAACTTCTGGCTGCTTCTCCACAAAACACTGGGTTGCTTTGAAAATTGTCCAAAAAGGGACAATAATACTAATGATACAGAATAGTTGATGAGTTTCTTATGGATCCAAAAGCTATTGTGCATTCCTGTAGAATAGGATACTCATTTTAGATCATTTGTGCTGTCTTTGAAGTTGAGTTTTCTTCTGATGAAAAGCCGAAGTACAGCTGTTCCTGTACTGAGCAGCATTTTAATTGACTAAAAACTATTAACTATTTAACTCACTGTATGTGGAGGGGCAGCTAAAATTCTGATAAGGCGCAATGTGAGTGAAGTAAAAATCCCTAGAAAACATTAAATAGAGTAAAGAGGTTGTGGAGTCTCCAGCCTTGGAGATATTCAAAATCTGACTTAGTACAGCCCTGGGAAACCTATTCTGCCTAAGCCTGCTGGGCAGGAGTGGGACTACAAACAGCAGCTCCAGGGGCCTCTTCCAGCCTGAACTATTCTGTGGTTCCATGAAATTGTTTCCTTAGTCTAATCAATTATTAAAAAGCCAATTAAATTAGACTGGAAATAGACTCTGTAACTATCCTAGGAGAGACCTTGTTCTCAAAATAGTCTTTCAAAGCACTGCAGAGCAGCAGGTTCCTCCAATACAACCTAAAGTTTCACTTCAGCAGCAAGAGCCCAGTTCTTAAGGTAAAGTTCCCTTGAAAGTCCCCCAAATAAATCCTGCTTAATGACACTACTACAGGCATGGTATTTTTACCTTCTCATGTTGACAAAATTTAGATTCTTTACCACTGACTAGCAGCCTCATGATAGTTGCAGTACAAATGTTGGTCAAGTGCTTTAATTACTCCTGTGATCTAAAGAAGAGATGTTTGCAAACCCAACTTCAAATGTGGGATGAGAGAAGAGAACATTCTTGGTTGATGTGGAATCTAGTCAAACTTTTTCAAGATGTTCTAAAGCAGGCACACAAATAATAAGAGCTGAAGTATTCATCAAGCTTGATGTCTTCAGCGGGCTGGGAACTTTTTTTTTCTCCATATGTTGAGCATTTTGTTATCTTTCAGAGCAGTCTGTCGTGAGATGCCTCACAAAGGAAAATCTCCACATCACCCAACAAACCAGCTTTTTCTTCAGAGCCAGGAGAGCTAGTTGAAATGAATATCCTAATATCCTTCTAGAGACATGCTAAACACCAGCTTGATCTTGTTTGTGTGTGTGTGACAAACTGGGGATCTGCCACTATGTCCTTTTATTAGAAGGTCTTCTGGATGTAGGACTTGACAATGGGCTAACCCTGCTTGTAGTTTGCCATACTTCAACTTATATAACCCAAATTTCTTAAATCCCTTTACAAAAATGTACTGTTATTGAGTCTTCTGTGGATGGTGTATGAGTCTGGATTTTAAGGTAATTTTCTTTAAGACTCAACTTTCCAGCTTCAACCTTTTACTGAATCAGTAGGAACTCGATTAAAATGTTTTGGGGTTTTTTTCCTGTTTGGCCAGATCAGCTCTTCTATTTTCTAGATTTAGTTAGTGCTCATTACGGAATGTCACTAGCACCATATGCATTACGTAACTTTTAAGCAAGGACAATTTTGGGGGGCAGAGCTGTTATCTTGAACTTTCAGGCTTTCAGGCACTTTAGATAAGCAGCCTTAGCCCTGCCCTTCCTGTGACAGAGCAGTTGTGCCTCTGTCTTCGTCCCTGTAAACCAGAAGACCTGTTGTGGAGGATCCTGGGACTTGGATTCTCAGCAAAACACATGTTTTTAGGTAAGTGCATGCATTTGTCTAACTGAATATAGAATCTTTTACGTATTTGTTAACTACCTTAAATAGATTCAATTAATTAGACATTGAGAGGGCACTGACAAATGAGATACCTAAACTTTGAGACAAGGTCTACATCAGAGAGCATTTTTAGGAGAGGCTGGTGGTTAAGTATCCATCCACTTCTCATCCGTGTGGGTCCATACAGGCCATGTGCAGTTTTCCTCAGGAATGCTCTGGCAGATTGCAGACACTCTGCAGGTGTCCAGCCCTGCAGGGTCATGTGAGCCCACAGAAGGTGCACTAATGCACCTCTTTGCTTGTATCAGCAGTCTGCTGCCAGACACTGACCTCCAGCTATAACTGCAAAGTTATTATAGGCTCTAATAACATATCACAGCTCTAATCTAATCTAACATAATCTAATCTAATCTCTACATAGAGAAATTTAGCTATTAAAGTATAATAAGTTAAAACCAGGTGTTACCAGAAAGAACAAGTATAGTCCATAGTACAGTTTTACTACATAGTACTATGATAAAACTACCTGGTTATAGTACAGTAGAACCATGATAGGTATTTATGTCATTATGGTAGAAATTATTTTAGTTATTTATTTATTATAAATAAATTATACTACAATAGTTCTATATATAGAGGTTAGAGTTCTGATGGGCTGTTGCACAGGCTTTATCTTGCTTCGGGGAAGCCCCTTGTCTGCCCCACACAAACGTACCAGAGCACTGCTCCAAATATAAAGTAACATCTCGGCTTTGGAAAGCCAACTCCTGGCTTGAGAGCAGCCAAGTTTCTGTTTCATTTGCAGAATTTATGTTAGGGTCCCTGCAGGGGAAGGTGAGCAGGAAGGCGTTGGCTGAAAGAGTAGATCAGAGCTGATCCTGCTGGATACATCATGGTCTGCTCTGTGTCTCAGCCCTTCATGTGGAGCTCTAACCATGTTTTTAAAAGAGAGAAAGAAAAATAAAGAAAAAAAATCTTCATTATTAGCCAGCTGAAGGATCAACAAAAATTACAGTTAACAAGCTTGTGTCCATTTACTGGGATCAATCCCCCAGAGAAGCAGGAGCTGAGCTGAAGCAGCAGATGAGAGCTGTGAGGAGAACGGCTGCTCTGCCGGCCTGCCTTGGGTGTAATCGGCTTTTCTTGTTAATGTCTGAAATCCCCTGTAAGTCAGGACCACGGAGATCGAGTGGCAAAACTGATCTGAAGTTCTCTGCATCCCCCTTTACCTGATAACCCAATTGCCCTGGTTGGAGCACCCACTGCCTTTGGCTGAGAGGTGTAGGAAAAGGGCCCAGGTGAGCTTAACCATAAAGGGATGCAGGTGGCGAGAAACCTTTTCTTTAATGAGCGAGAAATCAGATTTCCATATATTTTAGGTGATTTTCATACTACTGCATAAACATGATGATCCCCCCAGCCATGGACACAAAAGTCACCACACTCCCATCCCGCGCAGCAGCGTGCCATGCCCGGTACTACCAGTCAGAAACACCTCGCTGCTCTGGTTTCTGCCACATCGAGTCTGTACCTTCAATCACTGTGGGGATTTGCCCCTTTTGATAGTAAGGACCAGAATGTGGAGCAGAACAGGTTTGCTAGGTGTGACTGCAGGGGTGCACTGGGAATGGGAATCTTAGTGGGAAGGGATCAATAATGTGGGAATCACAGAGGGAAGGGAAGGGAAGGGAAGGGAAGGGAAGGGAAGGGAAGGGAAGAGAAGAGAAGAGAAGAGAAGAGAAGAGAAGAGAA
>VZTE01000631.1:1918179-1948555 GCA_013397775.1 Eulacestoma nigropectus
CGCGCTCACCCGTCCCCCGCCCCGGCCCGCCCGCCGCCGCTTCCCGCCGGGCCGGGGCCGCGTGTGGCGGCCGCTCGCCCGCGTGGGCGCCCCCGGGGCGCGGTGTCTCGGATCTGCGGCCTCCCCCGAGCGGGGGATCGGCGTCTCCGGCTCGGGCAGCGGCGCAGAGGAGGCAGCGGGGCGTGAGGCGCTGCGGGCTGGAGTCGTGGGGCAGGCGCTGTCCTCTGGTTAGCCCGGAGTTCTGTGGGTCGGCGCTGTTCGCTGGGAGGAGAGAGAAACCTCAGCTGCCCGGGCTGCTCTGGGCCTGGCACCTGGAGGGTTTCCTTGTCAGAAGAAACTATATAACCTGCAGCTTTCCGCCCTGATTGTGAAAGAGCTGATAAGTGCGCGGTGGTGCCGGCGCTCGCCGCAGCTGCCGAGCCTTGGTGCAAAGGTAACGAGCTGTGATGGGTGTTGTGCTCTGGTCTGGGTAGCACAGGTAGGCAAAGCTGCCCTCGCTGTCCCCGGGCTGTCACCTCAGGGCAGCTGCCTCTGTGGGGAAAGTGTTATTCAACAGACGGGTTTACTGTAGCAGAGTTTGGCATCGCTCGCCGAGTGAGTGACTGCTCGTGTTTTTACAGCAAAATGTGCTATTTTAGTGCTGTGCTCGTTTTGAGTGCCGAGTTCCTCGTGCCGTGCTCACGTTTGGCTGCTCTTCAGTGACCGCAGGGGTAGAAGTGTCAGAAACACTGGAGACAGCACCTGTTCTTTGACAGTTCCAGTAAGGTTTATATCTACTGGGAAGAAAAAGTATTTGATTTGCCTTATTTTATGTTCCTTATTTTACGTTGCCTTATTTAACGTTATATTACGTTAAAATAAAATACATTTTAAAAATATATTCTTTATAATATGTTACAGGGAAGGAAAATGTTAGCCAGCAATTTCCGGGTTTCTGCAGCGTTTGCAGGCCCCCATCCCACAATCTGGTTTTCAGTTTAACATTATGCAAAAAAGAAGTGAAATATGTGATAATTTTTTTTAATGTTTCTGTTTCAGTGCTTTGCAACTGACTATTCCAGGCTAATGCTTCTGTTGAATTTCCCAGTGAATCATAATGTCCAATTCTTGCTTTTACGTGTGGGGCCGAATTACTACTTGCTGATTTTTTACAGGTGTTGTGGAAATGAGTTGCAGGGTGTTTTTGTCGTGAGTGAGCTGGACGGAGGGTTTTATTGGCAAGCTTAGCAGGCTATTTACATTGATCTGTGAGTAAACGTGGTGGTGTGTAGATATCCTTAAATCTGCGGTGCTTGACTGGCTCGTGATGTGGTGATTGTAAGCTGTGGACGTTTAGGTATTCAGGTGTTGGTTATAAAGAGTAAGATGTCGGGGTTTAATTTGCTAGCCAGTACCGAGGGTGTTTTATCGGGCAGGCGAAGCGTTCCAGGAGCGTGACGGGCGAGGTGAAACACGCCTTTTGTTGTGTGCCGGCGGGCTGGGGAGCGCAGGGGCTCGGAGCCGCAGGGGTTAAGGCGGTGGGGTCGGCCGGGCCGCCGCCTCCAGTGAATTCAAACTGGGCGAGTGACGGGGAGCGTGGGGGCCGGGCCGGCTGCCGCGGGCTTTGTTGGGGCCGGGAGCCATTTTGGGCTCGATGGCCCGGCCTGTGCCGCCCGCCGGGGAGCGCGCCCTGAGCCCGGGGCCGCGGCGGATGGCGGAGAACCGGAGCGCGGGGCCCGGCCAGGCCCCGGCGCGGCGTGTGCGAGAGGGCCCGAGCGGGCCGGGCTCTGAGGCGGTGTGCTGGCAGCGGGGCCCTGTGTGTAAACAATGAACGGGCACGCTGATTGTTTCACCGCGGCTGAATGTGTGGCTGGTTTTTGGTCAGCCTCCCCTTTAAAAACCGTTTCAAGAGGTACAGAATGGGAATGTGCGGTGTTGCTGCTTTGCGATGAGCCTGGGTTTTGTTGTTAGTGCTCTAATTTGACACCTGTGTCTGGGGATCTGTGCCATAATGCTCAGTGGTAACATCTGATGTAAATTATCGATTTTATTGCTTGGGGTTTTTAGGTTTGTTTGCTTTTGTGTTGCTCATTTAAAGGAATAATAATATTTTATGAATGTGTGTTTTAATAAAGTGTTGATTTAGCTTGGAGCTCTTTGCTCTTCAGCCTGTTTAAACTAGTACTTAACTTGCTATGGTGGAACATCCTTTGTGGAGTATATTTACTTAGGAATTTGCCTTCTTTAACCAAAAATAGTGATTTTATTGGTTATTCTGAATAAAGAAGAAAATAAAAATTGAAATTACAAATAAAAAATGGCTTTCTCTCAGGAACTGATGGAGTTTGCATGCTCCGGTTTCATTGTTATTGATAGTTTGCCTAAATCTATTTAGCATTTGTGGCATTAAATGTGTTACGTCATAGTGACAAACTTACTTGGCTTTAAAATGTGAGGATAGTAGAGATTCTATTTGAAGTAGTACTACTAATATCGAAGACTGAAATTGTATCATTTTTTATCCCTTGTAACATAAAAATAAGACATGCTGTCTTGAGGTTTTTCTCATTCTGTAACAGACTTTGGTGAATATTTCTACTCTGCCAGGGTCCCTTTTGTGAAATGACAATTTACCACTTCCTTTGTCACAAAGGGTTTTCACGAGGAACTGCCTGGACAGTATGTTTGTAAAAGTCTGTGTACCCCAAAAGCCGTAAGTGAGGGTTTGTGTCTGTCCCTGTGAGGTACCTGTAGTGCATGATCAGTGTTTGGTGCTGTTCCCCCTGCCTTGTGATGCTTCTGCATGTAAAGGCCACTTGGAGCATCTCATCACCTTCCCTGGAAGCCAGGAAGTTTGCTGCCATGCTACTAGGATTTTGTTGAGGCTGGCTGATTGTGAAAGTGACTGTCAGACAGGCTTTTGAGGTGGTGATGTAGCTTCACGTCACTCAGAAGCTTCAGAGTCCTTTGGAGACAGCCAAGGGCCTTGTGCGAAGGTAAATTCTGCTGCACTGATTACAGGAGTCCCTGAGCTTCCTTGTGTTCTGACAGAGTCGCAATCTGTCTTCTCCTGCCCTTCTGCTGTGCTGATTTATTGTAACACAGATTCAGTTTAATTGCAAGGGAGAGATAATACTTAGGATAACTGTTGTGTCTGCTTCCCAAAAAAAGGCAAATAATCCAGCTGTCTGCTCTGCAGGAAGATGGAAGTTGGCTTGTAAGCTGAGGCCCACGTAGTGTCCGCTTGCACTCTAGCGGAACTGTGTGCTTCCCTTTAATGGACTGTGGGCTGTCTTGTAGAAGTATTCTTCCTACTTGGGGGTTTTATATAACTACATGCTTGGTTTTTGCACTATATATCCCTTAGTATTAGAAATAGATGTTTATGGCTTCTAAAAAAGAGAAGAAAGCTATTTTGGAGTTTGGGCCTGGTAATCCTTGCAACAAAGCTGCTGCTAAAAGTCTACGTGAAACTGAGTCCAGACAGACCTATGGTACGTAAAGCAGAAAGGTGTTGGGCACCCAGAAGTGTTCAAACTGGAACTAAGTACTGTGCCTACCTCTCAGATTCTCTGCCAAGTTTTGTGATTTAAAATTTTCAAAATATTTTATTAGCATGTCTCTTTCTGTTCCAGTTGTGCATGAAAGTTTCATAAGCAAGAAGAATGATAATACATGAAAGGTGGAGTGCTGTGAAACATGAGTGAACAAATTAGAGTGAGTCAATGTCCTCCGCCCACGCTGTGTCTGTTTTGTAATAAAGATATAGAATATTTCTAAATAAATTGGGTCGATCATTTGTTTTGAAGAGGTGGATAACTAAAATTAAGCTGCTGAACTAAAAGTCAGGCTTTAAAAAAAAATCCAGTTTCATAGTAAATTCTAGATGCCCATTTTTGCAAACTGTGGTGGTCATCTCTGAAGATGATTTTCATATTCTGTTTAAGTCAGTTAAGCCTGTTTTGTTGCTTTGAAACATTGTGTAGAGGTTTCTCCCCTTGAGTCAGAATTAATTTTAGAGCATCAGACAAGCAGTGAATCAAACCAACCCCCTAAATCTTCTAAGAGTGATTTCTAAGTGTGGTGTTTAGATGGCAAACCTGATATCTTCACTGGAGAGCTCGGTGCTATGAAACCCAGCTATTAATAGACCTACGCATAAGTACCTTGGAGGCTTTGCAGTTAGCACTGCCTTTGTCAAGCACATATTTTATCTGTAATAACTTAATGATACAATTAAAACCTTATCAAATAAGAAATATTATTTACATTCTAGCTTTTGATTTATTCAGAAATCAAGTAAAGAGAGAACTGATGGTGAAGGGGAAAAGAGCAGGGAAGAAACTGAGCCAATATGTTGTTTTTCAAACTCGGCCGTTGCCCTGCCCATATGGACAGTGGAGACAGGGAGGAGCTGGGGAGCTACTCAAAGCTCACTGGCATAGCTGAGCTTTCCGTGTGGGAAAATGTTGCTGGGTGTTAGAAGGATTAGCTACTGAGTTGCCAGTTAAAAAACAGGTTTTATGATGAAATGATGCGTGCTAAGCACGCACATCAACTCCAGCGGAAACTAAACAAGGTTTTTCTGTCTTGGGGGTTAAAAGTCTTTATTGGGATGAACCAGTTAAAACAGATCAACCTTAAAAATAGTTTTCAATTTCAGTAGGCATATGTCTGAGAAACCTGTTTTGCTATTCTTTAATACAAGTTCTCTCTGATTTTATCAGCATCCCTCATCTTGAAATTCACTGTATTTCCGCTTTCGTTCCTGGGAGCCATTGCTCTCTGGTCCCCATTTCCTATGTGCTAAATTGAGCTCCTGTTTGTTGATAAAGTAAGGCAGCAGTTGTTACATATTGCAGCAGAATTTGCTGCTCATTCTAGCAAAAGAATGAGACTGCTTTGCTAATACTTCCTCACTACTGATTTAAGCTTCCTGTAAACAAACAACATGTATACAAGTTAGTGAAAGCATTATGGCTCTGGGACAAATGAAGCGAGTGTAGAGGAAGATCACTTAATGGAAATGTGTTCTCTATAAGAAAAAAAAAGGTAAATAGCAGGAGACCTTATTTTTCATTAACCCCACTTTGCATGGGAGGTGCTTGCATTCAGGAAGCTACGATGCTAGGCACGGAAGTTTTAATTTTTTTAAGTTTTCAGTAATGGAAATATCCTCCTGCCTTACTGACCTCAGGATTTGTAGGCTACAGGTGGACTAACTAAGAGCATTTTAATGTTACGTGTAAAGATTTCTTTTGAGCTGCTTTTGCCTGTACCTGCTTTTTGTCCCTATTTCTTATGCATATGTAGCTATATAGATGAAAACTCTAATTTCAGCATAGGAAAATGCATCTCCAGAATGAGATTCTTGTTGATGTAATGATTATGAAAATTAGCTGGGGATACTTTTTACCCTGATTTAGGTATGCCATCACAGTTGTGTGGAATATCTTTTCCTGTTGTTGAAACAGGAGCCACAGATAATCTGAAAGTAAGATTCTGCTTTGCTAACTGTGCAAATCCAGGATAGCCAAATCGCTATTTGTTAACCACAAATAAGCTATCATCAAAGAATCTTTTCTATGAAATTAAAAATTTTCTTTGGCTAATAAAACTGAGAAGGGCTGAAGGTTTTTGCAAATACTTTGAAACTGAAAGTCAAATTGTTCATAGTTCCACCCTTGTGGTCACCCATGCAGCTCTGCGAGTTTGTTGATATGACAACATCAGCTTTTATTTTCTTCTGAAAGCTATAATACCTTTCAAAGACCCCATGGAAAGTTTTACAAATGGTGCTTGGGTGGTTTTGATTTGGTAGTTTTGGCTTTGGGTTTGTTGTTTTTGGGGGTTTTTTTGGAAGTAGATGGCACTCTGGAAAATGTGCCTAATTCTACCCTGTGAGTCACTTTGCAGTTGGCTCTTTTGCTAGGGTGTGTATTCAGTGTTTTTAATGGCAGGAATAAATTATGTGAAATGAAGGATACTCCCTCGCTGCTTAGTGGATGGTATTCAAAGGTGCTAGAGTAAAATGATTTGACTATATGTAAAAACTTGCTCAAGTTTCATCTGCATTATCTGTAGCTGGTGCACAGAGCAACCTGTGCTCTGCTCAGTGGGCACTCAAAGTAAAACTCATTGTGAAGAGATCTCTGAAACATGGCTACATAGTTCTTTAAATTTTTATGCTTAGCCTCTTTTGGGGATGCCAGCATAACTTAGTTCCTGTGGAAGTGTTGTAATTTGGTTGTGATAAGAATTTGGCTCATATTACTGTTGTGTTCCAGAGAACTTGGAAATAACTGAAAATAGAGTATCATAGAGAAAGTCACAGTCAGAAATACCCTGAACTTCCCGTAGTAATGATAAGGCATATCTGGCAGTAGCAGCAATACTACTCCACTACTGAGAGCTCCACGTTTCTGGTAACAGCTCTTTTATTTCAATGCTTAATAACACAGGCTGAACAGTGCAAGGGCTCCTAGACTGACTTTATGTAATTTTAAGTCATTGCATTACTTTATTTTCACCTTTTACAGTATGATTTGAAACAGTCAACATGGACTTTTCACGTCTACACACGTACACTCCTCCCCAATGTCTGCCAGAGAACACTGGCTATACATATGCACTCAGGTGAGAACTCTTTTCTTCTTGTAGAGAAACTGTCTTTTCTCTGAATGTTGCTAATCCTAGAGAGTTGGGCTTTCATGGTAAGTAGATGACTTCTTTGAAGAAGTGGGCTTTTTCTAGTGTGGTTTGAAAACAACTGCCGTGTCCTAACTGGAGGAAAGAAAACGTTGAACTAACAGGACAATGACTAAGATAATGACTCAGTGTTTATTAGTTGCTATGAATAACTTGTGTCCGCCTAGTTACAACTGCTGTTGGATTTCTATAAATATGTCCTCAAAATTCTTCGATGTTTTGTGTCTTGTAACTTCGGTGTGTGCTTTCTTTTGTGACTTGGGACCACTTTCCCTTTAAAATGCTGATTGATACGCACTCATTGCCGCTAGTGTGGGACTTGGCTGGAAGTAACATCTTGATTACTTCTTTTAGCAGAGCTGTCTGTTGGGTGAATGTAAAATCTGTGTTCTAATGAAGTTGCTTTTTGTTGTATTTTTTCTTGTATCTTCTAATGATCTTGTTTTTTCTTTTATCTTTGTATCTGATTGTTTTTCTTGAATCACTTCAGTTTTCTAAAAACTAACTCCATAGTGTTTGGTGGTTTTTGTATGATGTATTCAGAACAAGTGTTGTGATGCCTATTTTGAGTTTTTTAGTATTAGTATAGCAGATTGTTGCTGTTTTAATCTATTGAGCTTTTCCTGCTGTTGAGTTATGAGATACGCTTTGAAGCAAGTATATATCAGTGAGCCTGAGTTACTGGTTTAGCTGATTTTAAGTTTAAAAAAATGATTGTTCATTAGGATGCAGTATGAGATTTGCCTTTCTATTCTCTCTGTATGTCGTTATTATGTATTGTGTATTAAAATACAGTATAGAGAATGGAGAATACTTGGCTACTTGCCAATAAAACAGAAGTTGCCAAAACTGTAACATTAAGAGATTACTGACTTAATACTCTCCCTTTTGTGTGCTCCAAAACTGTACGTTTCCATTTTCTGTTGGAGATCATGGCTTGCCTTTTTTTTTTTTAAGCTATAGCCTAATGTCAGTAGTGTTGCAAAATGTGACATGTTTTATGTTGCATCAACTGAATTGCAATTTTTCCTGAATTTTACAAAAGACCATTAGTAAAATGTTGGTTAAATACAAGTGGGTTTTCTAATTTCAAGAAAAGCATGCTGGACAAAGAAAGGTGATTTATGTGCTTTGTATCTAGCAGACGTTTCCCTTCTATATTACTGAGTGCGTTTAGTTACCTCTGTGTTGCAAATGTACCTTAGAGATTGACTGGAATATTGTAACTCCTGACAGGTTAAACTCCTGTGGTATTCTTGTCCAAAATTTTTATCCTGTGAAGCAGTGGACAAGTTGAAAGGAAGATGCAGAATGATAAATCCTATTGGACATCTGGAGGATAGTTCATTATTACTTTGGTGGGGTTTTATATAGGGGACAACTGAGTGTTTGTCTTGCTACATAAACGAAGACTGTTTTGCAAAACTGAGAGGTTGTGAAGGGTTTATATGTCCTGAAACTTTCCAGCTTGCCATTTTGCTGTGTTAGACTATTAGGCGTAGGTATTTAGAAATGGATAGAGTTGGGTAAAGTGAAGTTTAATAACTAAATTAATGAAGGCAAGTATGGTTAAACTAGGATGAAATTAATTCACTGTAATTCTTCCTTATGTGGAAAAGAAGGATTGTCAAGCTCTTTCTTTAAAATTATGTGAAGCTCCAAATGTTAAAATAATGGGGGAAAACTACTTGGTACACTGACGTGACACTGCTTTCAGGGTGTCAGGAGAGTCAACTACAGTCTTTTGTGCAGACTCTTGCTGTGCCTCTGCTTGCTGTATATGTGCAGAGTGACATCTGTTATTGTAGCTCTTCCTACCCTGGGTCAAACAATATTTGAAGACTCTGAGGAAAGGGAGAATTGCTATCAGAAATATTTTCATGTTGAAATTTGTTCCTTCTTACCCCTCACCTGTGTTTGTTTTGCTTATATTCTAATCTGGCTTATTCTGTCTTTGACAATTCAATTTTGAAAGAATCTTTTCTTTAAAGAAATTGGCTTGGGATGTAGCCCTGCAGAAAGCAGTGCAGTGAAGCTTGATACCACAAAGTTATTAATAGAGTTGGCTACAACTTATTAATAGAACTTATATTAATACTCACTGGGATCACTGTGCGTTCATAGCTGTAGTGCTTCTACTTTGTGCTTCTAGTCCTTCAGCCCAAATCAGAAAAACATTTAACTGATATACCTAAATAATCTTTATCCTCCTCCAAATGCAAGTCAAACTTGTGAATCTCACCCACTTGTCAAAATATAATTTACACCTCACTCTTACGACTAATCTTTCCTTTTAGTCACCATCATCTTTTGAGTTGTGTTGGCAGTTTGGGTGCCTTTAACACTTCTTCACAAATATGGGTTAAATCGATAAGAATTTGGTTTGATTTTCTTTTTCTGTGTCAGAGTATTCAATTGGGATGTAATTTTCTGCACAGTAATTGAATAAAATCCTTTGAGGTTTTTAAGTATGTTCTGGGACTGACTGAAGAAATAACTAGACAATTCAAGGTAGTGTCCTTGGTCACTTAATGTAAATAATGCCCCCTGGTTAGAAAGGCTATGAATGCTTTTGTATTGACTTTATGTCTGTGTCCATGTTAGAAGATGTCTGTTCAGTTGTATTTCTTTAGGTGTATTTCATGTGTCTATTAAGTTGAATAGTCAAGAACATCACTGCCCATTTCATTCCAAGGAGTATTTATAAATAAATGATGCTTAAGGTCCTTTAGACAAGCTATAGGCATGCTAAAATTGGCAGACCTCATTCTCATTCCACTTATAAATATATAACTTGAAAAATAACCCACTGAAGTCTAGGACATTCTTATTCTGTAGAAGCTCATATGAAGGAGGTATCAAGAAGCTGGAAATATAAGACTGGATTCGGTCTCCAGCTCTGCCAGCAGCCATGGGAGCTGTTTGCTCTGGGAAGGAACTGGAGTCCGCACTGTTTGCAGAGGTTATCCAGGAGTGTGGTCTAATTGCATCCCACCTTTAGGTGTTTCCTGGTTAGCTGTACATATTACATAGGAGTACATCAATGTACAGGTTCATTTCTGGCCCTTGAAAGGAAAGGCAGGGGTTTTATTTACTGTAATCATTGCTGTAGAAGAAAAAAGGCTGCATTCCAAAGCATGGAAAGTGAGATGGCAAGTTAGGAGACTTCTAGGTACTGTCCTGCTGACAGAGGACACATAATGTGAAGAGAATTATTATCCTGCTTAAGTGAGACAAGCCCCTTTTGTTAAAGAGGAAAAGATTCCATGATGATTTGTTGGTGGTTTTTTTAGGTAGTGGAGCCCAACTTCAAGCTATTTATTCAAGCCACATTGATATAAATGCTCATTGAGATACTTGGTAACAGCAAGTGTTCATAAACAGAAACAAATTGAGGCTGGTCACAGCTGTCAGCTTGTTCTGTGTACTTTGTGTTCTTGTGAATTGAGTATCTGTAAGAAACGAGGGGTGAAGATGAGGAAAAGCAAATGCATAGTGGCAAGTGTAAATAGCAAAACTGAGTTCTGAAACAACTGTTTAGGGAGGGACTCAGTAGAAAGCTGTTGTGGCTCTGACCCTTTCGAATAACAGCAGGAGGAGCCACATTTAACCCATATTCTCACTTCACATCTGTCAGAGTATGAGTCATCTGTACTTAGCATTTTTGAAAACTGTAAAAATTAAATGCTTTAGTCCACAATTGGTTAAATACATGAGAAAACGTGTTGTTTCTTCTCCCTCTTCCAGCCAAATGAAAGCAAGGATTAATAAGCCTGATGTATTTAGTAATATCTGCTGGGTTTGTTAAGTTGTGCTGGGGCTCCTGCCTTGCACAGGGTTGCGCTGCACGTGCCAGTGTTATCAGGGCAGACCAGTGAGATCCAGCACATGGAACCAAAGCCCTGCCATCAAATCTGTACTCCTCTGGGCAATAGAAGCAGCTACTTTGGACAGACTCTGGTCTGGTTTTATGGGCTGAATGCCCAGCTGGTGCTGGAGCCATGAGATATTTTCCTGCAGTGTGTTGTCTGGGTTAGTTTTTTAGCCAAAAGAAATGCAATTGACATGCTCTGACAGCCCCATCTTACATGCTTTACTCTGCATTGTGGAGCAATGAAGAAACTCACTTCAAAAGCACCACCTTGTCAGAATTACATTATTACTGTAAGTGTACCTTCAAGGCCTTCTGATGTTAACTTAATTGTATGCCAAAATAATACAATACCTACTATATTATTACTTTGTGATGTTCTAAGATTTCTAATGGTTGTGTAAGAAAACTATTTCCATTAAATTGTTTTTACACAAATACATTTTATAGTAGCTGTTAATTTGTATTTTTTAAAAGGAAAGCTTCTATTTCAAATACAGGCTGCACAGTAGAATCTACTCATTCAGATCTAATTTGCTTGTGTGTTTTTGTTTGGGGAGAAGCAGCTGCTGTTGTAAACAATTCTTTGCTTATCTCTTCTTTTAAAAAACCAAATGAAACCCCTAGGAGTACTGAAGTGCTGTTACATCTCTGTATGTCCCTGTGGCCCAAGAAGGGACAGAGCTTTCCTTATGAAAGCTGGCCCAGAGCACTTAGCATTTGGATGCTGTGGGTCACTGGGCTGAGCAGTTCTAGAACCTGACCTGCTGTGCAATGCCCGGTGCCAGCAGCCTCTGCTCACTTACATAACTGAATGTTTCCTTTGGTTGTAAGTATGAGTATTCTGCTTTAGGCTAAACTTCTGCTTTGGTAAATGTATTTCTTACAGACTCCTCAGCTTAATCTGTTTGTGTTTGCCTTGTCTTGCTGCTTTGTCTTCATTGTAAATTTTCGTGGAGGCTCTGAGGGAATCCACGTGTCGAACTGTGGAGTTCCTGGGGTAACGATGTGAAGGTTATCTCTGTGTAAACTTGCCTCTGTGGAGAAAAACGGATTAAAGTCTCTAAACATTTTTTGTTAGCTCTGAGTTAAATATATCTAATGGTTTGCTTTAAATTAAGAAATGTTTTTAAACCACTTCTTAAAAAAACGTAATGCTAGTTAAACTGAAGTCACTGAAGTAGGGAAGTCTTTATGTATCTTAAAGAGAGAAAGTTCCTACTTGTTGAGAGATGGAAATTCAGAGTAATGTGGCATATGGATCTTTGGTTCTCAAAACAAAGACTTGGCAAACAGAAAATAGACAAAAATAGATGGAAAATTAATCTTTGCCTTGCAGCTTGGGAGTGTGTCATTTTTATTTTGCTGCTAGGCACGGTGAAGAGACTGTGTCATGAATGGCTTCATCTCTCAAATAGGTCCCAAAAGAATGAGTGCTTGCTCTGGCTAAACTTTACATGTGGTTTCCATGGTGGTTGTTTCTTTCTGTGATTTGCTTTCAGTTGTAGAACTCATAATATGAATTGCTTAAGAGAACCTTGAATATCTACATACATCTAGATTATTTGGGTTATTTGGTATATCTGGTGGGGATTGTACCATAACTCTGAATAAACTGCATTTAATGGAAACTTGGGCTAGCTTGAAGAGCATGTTTGTTACCAGGTTGAAAAATCCTCTAGTAACTTTGCCATTCTTATTTTACTGCAGTTCAAGTTATTCTTCATCTGCTTTGGATTTTGAGACTGAAAACAAAATAGATCCAGTGTTTGATTCACCCAGAATGTCACGGCGTAGTTTACGGTTGGCTGCTGGAGGATACAGTAAATCAGATGATGGACAGAGTGATTCCCTTCATGACAGCTCTTATGCTGGAAACATGTCCTTCAGGGATCAATCTAAGTAAGCATTTTTAAGTCATTACAAGTAAATCCTGAGTCTTACTGTTTGAACACAATAATGCAAAAAGGTTACCTAGAGGTCTTATTTTTTGTTCTTGGTGTTTCCTGCCATACTGTGAGATTTATGTTCAGTATGTGGTTTGCAATGAAAATTTTTTACAAAAATCTTTGTAAAATTATAGGTGCTTGAAGGCAAGGACTTCCTTTTAAACCTTGTTTGCTCTCTTTAGTCACATCAGCGTTGAAATGACTGTTTATTCATTTATTAGTAAGGTGAGAGATTAACAGAAATTTGTGTCTTTAGTGCTGTGTCTTACTTGCCTTTGCTTTGTTTCCTAGGGTGGTAAAGCAACGCAGAAGTATGAACAAACAGTCTGGCAGTGGAAGACATGTGCCAAGGAAAAATCTGTCCAGCTCATCTATTTTTAGCCAGAGCAGTTTCAATAGCCATGCCAGTGATACATCAATGATATCCACTATATTGGATGAGTCTCTGATTCAGGAACAGACAGAAGTTGATCATTTCTGGGGTAGGCAATGATTGCTATTGCTTGTATCAAACTGTGCAGACCAGTTGGTTTGGTGTGTATAAATTTATGATCTTTGCCCCACCTGCTGTCCATCCTGTCCCCAAATGTGTGTGCACTTGCACTTCTGCTGTAGGGGTCTCCTTGCTAAGATGCCCATTGGAAATTCGTGGTCCAGTGTGTAACTTTGATTTACTGGCATAGTTAACATCAAGAGATGTTGCATAATCAAGTTAATATGCCAGCAAACAGAAATACTTTTGTGATGCAATGCCCTAATTATCTCCTATCATTGCTTTCTTCAAAATGTACATTGGGTACTGTATTTAAAGAATGGTAAACATGTAACTTGTCTTTGAAAATCCAAAGGAAAAGCATTTTCTTCTTTGTTTATAGGCAGAAGTTTGTTTCTTCTTAACATACCTTATTGTGAAAGTTTCAAATTAGTGGCATTTCAGGATTTCCTAAAAGGGTTTTTGTGTGTGGCAGGCTGGTTTGGCTTTGCAAGTATATAAAAGTATCCTTTCCTGGAACCTGCTTTCTTCAATGAAGAGAAAATATGAGAGTTGTCTATATAAACTATTATCTATGTGAGGTATTGTGTAGAACCAGATCAACAATTCGTTACATCTCCCAGTTCAGACTCTTTGTTTCCAGTCAGAATACTTGTGACCTTCCCAGTGTCCTGATGGGAAGAGTTGTTTCAATCTTGGTAGAACCCATTCTGAATTTTAGATAACTTGGCTCTTAAAACAGAATTTTAAATACAGTAGTATCAAAGTAGTTACCAAGCAGCAGAAACATTGTAAGCTTGTAATTAGCTGCTTTAACGTCATGTGGGAGCTAAGTCAAGGTGCAGTTGGTATTCGTGTTACTTTGTCTGCCCCTTCTGTGGTGGGGTGCTTTTCACAACTACTACCCTACTATAATAAGGTCTGGATACATGTTTCTCTGATGGGCTGCGAAATATGTTAAATGCTAACCATAAAGAGACTTTCTTTGAAGTCTTAAAATTAGTGGGACTTCTGACTTGAGTTTGTGTCAGATATTGTAATTCAGTTCAGGTCTTGTATTTGGGACCAATTTCTTCTTTTTTCATTTGCAGGCCTTGATGAAGAAGGTGACCCCAAAGGTAACTACACTTTGCTTTTCCTTCCACATCCCTTCTATGTAACAGCCACAGTGCTGGCAGTACTGACATGGGTGTGTTGGTTGTTGTGCTGTTTCCAGGCAGTGACACCACACTGCTGCAGGGGAACGGGGGCATAGCAGCAGCAGAGCTGCAGCCCACGCTGAACGGCTACACGTGCAGTGACTGCAGCATGCTGTCAGAGAGGAAGGAGGTCCTCACTGCCTACTCAGCTTCCCACGTGCCATGCTCCAGGATCTACACTAGGGACAGGAGCCAGAAACATGCATCTAGTAAGTTACTTTCTCTTGTGTTTTCTCTGCAATACAGTTCAGTTGATTCGTTTTCCACATAGTGTTATTTAAGCTTGTCCTACCCTGATAAACTTGCTAATAACTGAATTCTAGAGATCAGCTTTTATATGAAATACCTTTTTCTGTATCAGTTGAAATTTTGTGTACTTGTCGGTTTCTCTTCTTTCTGCTGATTTTCAGTGCTGCTGTAGGAATTAGACAATTACAAGATGAAAGTGCTCTGGTATCTTAAGTTATAAAATTATTTGGCCAGCCAGCCCTGATTGTAAGTCTCCTAATCTGACATCAGATCTATGTGGACTCTGTCTGTGAAGTTTTTGGTCATAGCTTTCAGATAGAAACTTCTTCTGTGCTTTTGCTTTTATAATTTTTTACCCCTTGCATGATTTGAACTTTCAAGATTGACCAGAATTGTGACTTTGCAGTGCTTCTGCTATCTAGGGAATCTCTGAGAGGGCTTTCTACTTCCTGTTTAATTTTTTTCTCCTCTTTTAACCTTGCAGCTTTTTATAGTGTTTCTAAAAGCTGAACCTCAGCTACATGAGAAATTGAACTCCAAAGGGAAAAACTGATTCCAAATAGTCACTCTGCTGACTACATTCCAAAAGCTTGAAAAGTTGAGTCTGTATAAATAAGATTCTGCCTTTCCAAGACGACCTCCATTCAGTGGATTGTTTTCCTCATTGTCTTGCCTATGTCTGCCTGCCTCTTGCACAGCATCTGGAGTTTCTTGATTACTGGTAGTCCTCAGTTACCACAAAGGATTTGTTTCTTTAACGACCTTGAATTAGAAAGGAGCCAATTTTGGAATTCTGTAGATTTGTTAGTCTTGAATGAAGTTTGTTTTCAGTACAAGAAATTTTTTTTTTGAGCTATATGATATGACTTCAAATACTTGAGTTAAGTATTTCTTTTTAGTTAGTGTGTAGCACAGAGTGGAATTCTTTTGACTTGCACAGTCAACTACTTAAAGTGGCACTGCATGAAAACTCTTTCTGTGCTCCTGAGTTTGTATTCACATGAGAGAATTTTGCTCATCTTTATACATTCCTTTGAACTTTAATCTAGAAGTTTGGGTCAAGCTTTGGGGGTGTGTGGGTGGGGAAAGGCACACACAGTCATGGCAGGTTTTTGGGATGTAGCTGAGTCTAGGGCAGCGGCAGTGGTGGATTGTGGCTTTGTTCCTGTGGCTCTGGAGAAGGGAGTGTCTCTTAGTACTTCAGGCAGACCACTGTAGGAACTTCCTCTGATATAACAGCAGGGAAGGTGGTGAAGAGTCTTCACTTTCAAATCCAGAATAACACTGTAGTGTCTCTTTGGAACTGTGACCCCCAAAATCAGGATCAGGAGCTCACATCAATGAGGAATCCTGAGTTCCATAAGCAAGGAATTCATTGCTCTTTAGAGTTCTGCATTCTCACTAAGCAAAGCTATTCTTGCTGAAGTTACACATTTTACCTTGAAGTCATTATCCAGGGTATGTAGTTCTTACAAAAGCTTTGATGTAATATCTAGTACACCCAGTCTTTTCAAACCATGCTTGCTGAAGTTTCATACTTTGATACCATGGCTAAACAAAGGCTTTCCCTGCTTCATCCTCACTCTTACACAAGCTAACGGTGACCAGAGAACAGAATTATGTATTCCTATGGATGAATAATTTGTATTCACACTGTTTTTTTCAATAGGAGGAACGTATTTCTACATGAGTAAGATTCTACGATTGGTCAAAAATACTGCAGCATCTTTTGCATCACTGTTAGTGCAACTATTTCAAATGGTTTTGCTGAAGCTGGGTTATGAATATAAAGGTACCTTTTCAGTTGTCTTCCTTGGTCTCCAAACAAAGACAGAGTGTGTGTATTGGTTTTTCTTTCTTATGGACTTTATCTTTGGCACTATGTTTTTCTTCTTCTATAGTCTTTTGGCTGGCCCCTGTCTAACTCAGTTTTTATTTTTACCTCAGTTGTGCTGCACTTTTCATACCTTTCCTCTGTTTTCAAAATATCAAGATTCCTTTACACGAGATCCGCATGTTGATTTGTACTAGGAAGTGGTAGAGAGTAATTTTTAAATTGAGAAACTTAAGTTGATTTTTAAAAACTTCAGTGATAGCGTCAAATTCTAATTTTTCAATGTCTTTAGGTCTCTCTTATTACCCTTAAACCTGCTGTGCACTTAAAGCTTGTTTAGATCTGTCTTGCAAAACTCAAACTGCTCTCATCACTCTGCACTGCTTTAGAGCACATCTTGTTTTCCCTGAAAACATTCATTTCTTCTTTGGTGCTTTCTCTTCTATAATACCTGCTCTACAAGTGAAGTTAAATTGCCATAGGCAGAAGGTAACTGATTTTTGCATGTGAGTAGAACTTTGCTCTCCTTCTTCTCTCTGCTCAGAGCCTTATAATTGCTAATGCTTTCTTCTCCTTCTTGTAACAAGTGTGTTAAAATCAACACAAATATGTAATGAATGGTTGACCCATTTGATGGAATGTTGGGAATGGGGACTTATTTGATGAGAGTTGGTTGGGTGGTTTGTTTGGTTTTTTGGTCTATTTTTTTTTTATGAACTTTGCTATCTGAAAAGAAGCAGAAGGATTTTTTTGAACCAAGAGACCCCCTGATATTTAAAGAAAGAATAAGATTGCACAGAGTAGGCTTCTTCCTCAGTAATTTTTCAGGTTTCCTGTGAGTAATCTAACTTTAATAGTGAACCAAGCCAGTTTAGCTAAAATCTGTGTATATGAAAGGCTTTGAACTTGAGAATTAGATTCCATGTGTGCTTTTTGGATGTGTTGCAGCTCACTCAGACTACTGTGGGAGCATGAATGTAAAGGAGTTCTACAGAGAAGATCGTCATCTTGGTGTGAATGAGGAATCAATATGTAAGTATGGTGATGAGTGATGAGTGTTGTCTCAGCCTTGGGCTCTACACCAGGTTGTTGCTGTAGTAGTGTTATCAGACAGCCCCTGACACTATGGAAGCTACAAAGTAAATGTTTGGTTTGCAGCTTAGATGTAGGGGGGATGGTGATCCTCTGGTGTACTGTAGTCTTTCCCCCAGCAAGTTTCCTTCCCCTGAAGTTTGCTTAGCAGTGTTTGGGTTGATAGACTTGTTCGAGTTATCTTTTAACAATTTTGACTTGATCCTGGCTTTATCCCATTAATCAACTGTTACCACAACCAACAGGTGATGACTGTAAGGGGAAGAAACATCTTGAAATATACACCACAGACCACATGCAATCCTCATGGGCTAAAAGGGTAGCAAGGACCATTTGGCACACCTTTTCTTCTGCAGGTTGACTTGGACATTTTTGTTTGCTTTTATTTTGCATCGCAATCTCACAATGTTAATCATACATGTTTTGTGTTTGGGGTTTTTTTCCTTCCTTCATCTATCAAAGTAGGGTAAAAATGTAAAGTGCCTAGACAACTAACTTCCTTAACACCTCTTCTGTCTGACTTCTTGCTCTGATTCTGGCTTTTGTACAAGCTTGGCAGGCAGCTTACCTGTAAGTGAAAACAAGGTGTAGGGTAATGTGCACCTTGTATGTAAGAAGGAACAAGTCAGATTGTTAATTTATTGCACTTAGGGAGATCTGTATGCTTGATAGGTTGAAAAGCTGACTTTAAATGAAAGCAAGGTATGAGATACTGGTATGCAGATTATTTGAATAAAGGGGTTTTTAACATTTTATTTTTGTTCTAGTGATAGTCAATTTTTACAGGATTCTTATATAGGGATAGAATCTACCCTGTGAGATGAGCGTTCCCTAGCTTGAATGACAGAGGCATCCAGGATCTGTTGAGTGCTCTTTATTCAGCAAAGGAAAATGGTTTGAGACACTTCAGTCACCTAAATGATTTGCAAAACATTGGGTTGGTATGTGTATAATCCCTCAGATTAACCCAGACATATCTGCTAATCTAAAAATGTAGGATTATTTTCTTAACATAAACGGCGTAGTTTGTTCTGTAGAAAGATTGGTCCTAGTCTTGGATGTAGTAATTGGCCTCAGCAGGCTTTAAGTTACAGCATTTTATTGCAGTGCATATTACGGGGGGGATGTTTGGTGGTGGTAGTTTTGTTCTCTTTAAAAGATACAAAACTGTTGTACTGAACATCCTTGGGAACACTCAGCTTAATGAAAATTTACTGCTTGTAACTTTTAGTAGGGAATACTTTCTATTATTTATCAATGTTTCTTAGGCATCACTGGAATTTTAAGTTTTTAATTGTTCTCACTTCTCAGCAGTAACCCAGTTAATGAACTTGATGTATAATTTTGAACAAATAAGATGCTTTTAAAGTAATGATGTTCTTTTAAGGCTTGCTTTTATGGTAGTACTCTTGCTATTCTCTGCTGCACTTCGCATGGCATTGTTAGATAAACATGTTACAAAATGTAAACTTTGGTTTTGGAAAAGTGATATTCTAATGGCACAGATGGTGTTCATTCTGTTATCTCTGTCCATGAGAATTCAGTTTCTAAACTGTCTTGGTTTTACTTTACTTCATATTTATTAGTGGCTTGCTTTGCTTTAAAGTAGAGAAGAACCAAGTTTGAGATTACTGAAAGGTATGGTTTAAAATTCTGCAGAACGTGTAATGGGCAGGGGACTGAGTGTGTTTGACTGCATGTACTGAAGAGAACCTTCAGCTCCTTTGTGTCTGTTACCACATGGAGTTAATTTGTTGTAATCCAGGTTACTTCATGCTTCACGTGTTGCGAACAGTGGGAGCAACGGGATGGCTTGTGTCGCAGAAGGTGTTGTCTCTACTTTGGCTGGCCCTTCTTTCTCCAGGTTACTATTCTAATCCGTGTGTGTGTGCATTGCCTGTTCCTTTTGGCAAACTAGGGGACTGCAGGGGCTCACAGTGATTCAGCTGTGCTTGTGCTGTAGCTTTCGTATCTTGAAATGCATGTGCTACTTTATTGACCAAAATATGCTTAATGAGAGCGTGTGTTTCTGTTCACAGGCATAACAGGAGACTAACCAGACTGTTTCATGAGGGAATGAGTGTGTGAATAGCACTGAATATTGGGGTGTCAAGAATAATGGGGTGTGTTTGGTTTGGCAGTCACTTCCTATTATTGGTATTCCTCTTACCAAAAACTGCTGCTGCTGATCTGTGCATTTCCTGGGGCATACTGAGGTCTCCGGCGTGATAACTTGTGTTCAGGCATTAATACTGAATTTCCAGCGAGGTAGCATTGTCAAAACAAATGAGCACTTCATCTCCTTGCATGACTGTTGATCTTGTTGAGTAGCTGATGTTACAATGCTGTCATACTTGTGATATCTGGATGTCAATAAGCTGCATGCATTGCCTTATTCATGCATTTCTCCACTCTGCAAAGTGTTGTTGGCCACAGCTGCATGTCCCTCTGCTTCGTTTCTTTGAACATGTGCTGCAGTAATTACATTTCACACTCCCACCTTTTGTCTTCTAGGGAGGGCAGCTTCTGGCATGTTCAGGTTGCTTAGAACTGGGTGGTATCAACTTGTTACTCTGATGTCTTTGCTCAAGGTGTTTCTTGTAAGAAGGTGTGTATCCTTTGAAATTATTGTTTTGTGAGCAAGTTATTTATTATAACCTCAGTTATAATATAAAACAATTAATTATGGTAAATGTATTCTTTCTTGTAAACTTTCCTCTCTTTCTCTAGATGCCGTCCAAAGAACTACAGGTGGTTACTGTTTCTTATCCCACTCCTGTTTCTGCTAGGTATGTCAATTGTTCACTTATAATACAAATCAGAGTGCGTGCTACAGCTGTTCCAAAATAGCATTTTTAGTTGATTTATGAAGAAGATGCAGAAGTGAAAAAAAGCAAACTTGTTTGTGAACAGGGCAGTAATTCAAGCTTACAGGGTACCGACAAGTCAGCAAGCTTTCCCATTGTCGTGAAAGTTATATCACTGATTTAATTGCATAGAGCTCTTTAGAAAGAGTTGGTTGAGTAAGTAAACACACTAAAGTCCTTTTCCTTTACCTCCCATCATAGGAGAAGCAATGAAAGAGTAGGCTGTGTACTGATGGCTTTGTCAGTCTCCGTAAAAGTGTGGTTAAGTTTTTATGAACTCATCCTGTCTTTCCTTTGCTCTAGACCATGTTTTAGTTGCTTAAGATACTGCTGACTTTAGGTTAGTAGGCAGTGTTCCAGGCCAGCTGTCAACTTTGAAATGAAACAAATTAAATTTGAAGTATTTACCAGAAGTGCTGGGCCATTTCTGAAAAGCAGTGTCATGTTTTTGTGAGTCTTGCAAACTTGCAGCTATTTTGTGGAGAAGATGAAGCTTCTCGGAAACCTACAAGTGAGGGTTCATAGTCCTCTGTACAAGGGTGAACAAGGAAAGAATTTACCCTGTATAGAAAATGTTGCTACTTCCCACTAAGATATTGCAAAAATAAATGTAATCTTGTGAAATGCTGTTTTATTTCCATGGAAGCCTAAGTTTCCTCCAACTTTTATTAGCTCTTATGCAATGTGGTATGTAGTAAGTGTATAATGCAGCGTATTTTGCGTGGAGATAAAAAGCAGCATTTACATTTGCCTTCAGAAAATGTGGACTGTCTTAATCAGCAAATGTGATCAAGGTGCCAGGGAAGCAGTAGAACAGGTTAAAGCTTATAGCATGATATATCTAAGTGCAAGTTCCCTGCCTCACAGCTGTGTGAGTGGGACTGATGGTTCACTAATATTTTTGAGTCCTTGATTTAAAAATTTTAAAGCTGACTCATGGTGATTTTTGTTTAGACTTAGAGTAGTGTCCATTGTGTGGCACCTACCTTGCAAACTGAAGGTAGCTGTGTCCTTAAAAAGACCATTTGTAGATATAAGCAGTCAGAAGGGAGAATTCTTTTGAACACACGTTGCTTTTTGTTTCTGTTCTAGGAATGTGGTTCTGGGGGCTTGATGGCTTCATTTCATTATTACCTCCATTGAACTGGACAAGAATTGACAGAATACAGAGAACAGATGATTCTGTTCATGTTCCTGAACCACAAGATGATTCTTTTCATTCTGTGCAACCTCCAAAGGTAAGGGAGAACAGTCTAGGGAAGAACTTGCATATATTTTAAGACCACTTAACTCCCATGTGTTCAATATTTTGCAGTAACTACTTGTTGTACAAGAGTAATGTAAGGAAGTGTCTTGATATTTTATATATTAAAGCATTATCTTTATACTTTAGGATACCATAAATATCTTTGACTTTGGTCGCCTAAGTGAGCTGGAAAAGCAAATGGCCTTCGTGTCCGACAGATGCCATGACCGTAACAAAGAATATAACAAAGTGATGAGCCTACTCCAGAATCTTCAAGATCAGGTTGCCACGATGAGTGACAGAAGTGAAACATTGAATTTAATAAAAAATGTCATGAGTCAGTATCTTGAAGATATGAAATTGGAGGAAAAGGTGAGACAGTCAGTTATTGATGTTTCCTGATACTGATTGAAGTTTTACTAAAGCAGACTGTCAGCAATTTGACTGGAGGATTCTTTTTCTGCTCTATAAATAACCAATATGTAGTAAAGGCCGGGGAGTAGTTGTGGGCATTTGTTCCTCCTTTGTTATTGCTGACAAAGGATTAATTCCAGACAGGTGGCCTAAAGTAGATTCCTACATTGCTGAAAAGCTGCTGGATTTATCCTGTTTCCATATAGATAAAGAAGACTATAGGAAGGGCTAGAGACAAAGCAGGGGGTTTGTGGTAAACTTCCCTGTGAATAGCCCCTACTACAGCTGAATCAGACTTCTGTATTTATTACAGATTCAGTAATTTCTCACACTACCTGCAGGTTAAATCACTTAAACATTCACAGAATGGAATGAAAATTACGCTTTGCAGAAAATACCAGTTATGGTATTTGTACTCCAAAAGAAAATACAGCCCCTTTTTCTTCCCTCTTTTTTAAGACTGACTTCCTGGCTTTACATAAAGAGCATGAGTTGCGCATCCAGACGCTGGAAGACCTTCTTGGAAAACTCTCTGCTGAATCCAAGGTATTGAAAGTGAGCTTTGCTGACTTGTTGTAATTGTAACCTGTTGATAAAACAGACTAAGTTTTTTTATTTGCTGTCCCAAACAGCAGTCTGCCTGTTACAGTTCCCTAAGTCTCAAAACTTGTTTGTGTTTTTGCTCTCCCTTCTTGGAGACAGTTTCATTCCAAAGTTTAAAAATTATTCCCTTGACCAGTGAGGCAGGTTCTATTTGGAATGAAGCCTTATTATGCAGAGGCACAAACATAATTGTGAGCACAGTCCTGTACAGGTGGTGCTAAAATTCATTTTCATATAACATTCTTTATCCTCTTTTTGTCACTTGAGTTTCTTTGTATATGTTAAAACTTAACTTTTATATTTTTTAGGACATCCAGAAGGAGCTTGACATAGCCAAATCAAAAACAGTGAGGTATAAGCACTTTTCAAATATATTTTGCTTTTTCACTCCTGATGCCAACTGACAGTGATTTGTGTTGTTCTTTCCAATATAACAATCCTTATCCTGTGTCAGTTAACTGACCCTGAGAGTTTGTATTGTCCACCAAGAGCACTTCTGTCCTGTACTGGAGGTGATGCTCACATCAGCACAGAACCCTCCTCCGGTGTGGGGGCAACCCTACAGCTACACTTTTGCTAGAGAAAACTTGTTTATATAGAGAAGGAGAATGAGGGACTTCCCCTGTTACAGATGCATTAGAATTTTCCTTCAGATCACTTAGTGAAATATACAGTAACTGTTTTTGATGGGCTTTATATTTAAATTCTTGAACTGTGTCAATTCTAATTTCTGTCTCTGTTTTTGGCTTATTTGCTGAATTGCCATTTAAATTAGAATTAAATGTAAAATGGCTTTAGAACGACGGCTGAGGCCTTTTTCCATAGCACTCACTGGAGACTGATCTATATTGGGCATATATGAGCTGCTGTTTGTAACTCAGCACTGCCTCTGGAGTTACTCTGGTTTGAGTAAGGTAGCCTGAGACTTGCGCTAACCAGTGGCAAATGCACACAAATGAAATTTGACTGGTTTGCCAGAAGCCCTTAAATTCCCCAAAATCTGTGTATGTTTGAGTTATTAACTTGTCAGCCTGGTAATAATCTGGAGTCATCGCTGCTGGATTTTTCCATAACTTCAAAATACTTTGCTTTGAATGTGTTGATTCTAAGTACGCCTTAAGTAACATCTTTAAAGAACTGCAAGTTCTGCGCGTATTGTGGTGAACAATTGAACTAGGAAAGCACTTTGTATTAGACAAGTATATTCTCACACCTTTGGAATTTGATGGAATGATTCCAACTGCTCTTTCCTAATGATTGACTCCTTGTTTTTGTCAGAGATGATGATCAATATAATCTACTTATGTCCAAAATTAAAAAGCTAGAACTAGAGCTGTCTTCTATGAAATCGGAGCTGTTATCTGGGGAAAGCGTGAAGACGAGTTGTGAGAAAATGGATGTCATTCATGAAAAAGTAGGTTCTGTAACTTCTCTAACTGTCCCAGTAAAATTTGATATTACTTGGTTTTGTTCACTTAACTTGCTTGAAATGCACTGCAATCAGTAACATGGGGATTGTATTAACCTTAAAGAATGACAGTGTTCTGTGTAGGGTTATTGTGAATTTTTCCATTAGTGCATAACGCTACTACAGAGGAGTTTATGGCTTGTTTTCTACAGTGGCAGGGGTTTGCTTGTAAGTTGTGATGTAGCAGTTCTCTGTACAGTACTTTGCTGTTGATGTATTTTGCTAACTCATGGAAATATGGAAAAGAAACTTACATAAAAGCAAGTTAGGTTTGTTATCTGAGACTGGAATGTAGCCAACAAAATACAACAATATTGCTACAGGATTATCAACTTTGACTTAAATACTGACTTGTGATAACACTCAAGTGTGGTCTAGCTATGTGCCTGCTTTATATTTGTATATATATATATTTATAAAAACTAATAATTATAATTGTTAATGGCTTCTACTAGGTAGATGCCCAGGTCAAGGAATCTGTCAAGCTAATGCTTTTTGGTGATCATCAAGAAGACTTTCCTGAATCACTTCTCCAGTGGCTTACCTCCAATTTTGTGAGCAAAAGTGATCTACAGACTTTGCTGCGGGATCTTGAGTTGCAGATCCTCAAGAATATTACTCTCCATATGTCTGTAACAAACCAAAAAGTAACATCTGAAGTAGTCACAAACGCTGTGACCAACGCAGGGATTTCTGGAATCACAGAAGCGGTGAGTGAGTTTTAAGGCCTCGAAAGTTCAACTAAAACTGGAAAGAGTTCTTTCATGGGCATTTTGTCATGGGCATAACTGTCAACATAAATGTTAATGATTTTAGGAGATGTCGGGAACATCAATTGAAATGAGGAGAACTGCAGAAAATGCTTTATCAAGTGTATTCTTATAGCATTGATTGTTGCCTGTTGTGAACATTTGCATTTTTTCGAAGTGTGTTATCTTGAAAATTGAAGAATTCCCAAGAAACAAGTATACCAAAGAAATGCAGTTCAGGGTCTTGGGAAGAAAGAATGCAGATTTTAAAGAAAACAGCAGTCAAAATGCAGTATGAACTTGTATTCTAAGACAGACAACCGTGCATTAGAAGTGGTCTCTGTCTTAAAAGAGGCTTTCAAAGACTTGTGATGAAGTGCAGCCTGTCAAAAAGATGCTTGCAACCTCACAGATATGTAGATATCAATTATTTTATCACTTGATCTTATTAAAATATTTCTCCTTCCATTCTCTCGTATGTGTACACCTGTAGCAAGCACAGATTATTGTAAATAATGCACTGAAACTCTACTCTCAAGACAAGACTGGGATGGTGGATTTCGCCTTGGAATCTGGAGGTAAATAGTGGAGGAAACATCATTTTTACTATTCATGCTTTTAGTAGTATTTACTAGAAATCTTAAAATTAAGAGTATAAGTTAGTAGAGCATTTTTGTGTGTTGCCTGATCATCAGATCAGTGCAATCTGCAATGGTGTTTACAGGGCTGTACACCAGCCTAGGTGTGCATGGACAGGAGTAGAATAGTTCTCAACATGTCTACAGCTGGATAAGAAAGAAATGAAAAAACTTTAACCTGTTCCTAAAATAACGTTGTACGTGATAGAAGCATTGTATCCCCAGAAAATTATTAGATCTTAACAATATCTGCTTTATATAAATCTCTGCCTTAATTACTCATTCCTTCTTGAAGACTTTTATTTCTGCTAACCTGATCTATCTTTTTTGAGGTGGCAGCATTCTGAGTACTCGCTGTTCTGAAACCTATGAGACCAAGACAGCATTAATTAGCCTCTTTGGAATTCCTCTGTGGTACTTCTCTCAGTCTCCCAGAGTGGTGATTCAGGTAATTAAAGGCCAAGTAAACAAATGCAGCAATGTTATTTTATGTTGAGTAGTTTAGATGGCTCTTTGGGTGCTGGGTGTACCTCTGTAATATATTGGGGGCACAGGTACTTTGAACTCTGTTCCCCAGAATGGGATTCTTCTGGTAGTCCCTGGACACAGCTTAAGTCCTACTCCAGCAAAATTAAGACTTCACAGAAAGCTTGGGTGGTGCACTGGACTTGTGCAAAGTGTGAGGGCTGGGAGGGTTCCTGTTGAGAAGTAATCTCTCAGGTAGGTCTTCAAAACATCACTGGTAGCTCAGGTGGATGTGCTGTCTTCCTGAAGAGTTCCACCAAAGAGATTATTCCTGCCTCATACTGTCTAAGGCTGTCCCTAAGAATTCAGAATTCATTACAACTCTTTATAACAATAAAAAAAACATTATGAAACACTTGCAGCATGGTTTTTGTTTTTGTGTCCCACCTTGTTCTCTCCACCTTCCTTCTGTGCAGCCGGACATGTATCCAGGAAACTGCTGGGCTTTCAAAGGATCACAGGGCTATCTTGTGGTGAGACTTTCCATGAAGATCTATCCAACTGCCTTTACATTGGAACACATACCAAAAACTCTGTCACCAACAGGAAATATCACCAGTGCTCCTAGGAATTTTTCAGTATATGTAAGTCTGTCTGTGAATTTAAGTTGCTGTTAGTACACAGAATATTTATGTTACATACATCGGAAAATAGTAACTTGAGGGAGGACAGCTAAGGAGATGATAAACTGTTTCACTTATTGCTCTTAAAAATTGCTTTTTTTATGAGATTTGAGATTAGGAGTAAGAAGTGTTGCAACTAATTTTGGGTGAGTTATTTCTTTACTCTTGCCTTAAACAGCAGTAAGCACTCTTGGAAGGAGATAATGTTTTGGTTTTTTTTGGTTTTTTTTTTTTTGGTCTAGTTCTTTCATGCACTTTATTGTTTCATCCTCCCTCCCCTACTTCCTCTCTACACCCACTATCCCTCCCATTTTGTCTCTGCACCTTATCTGTGTTATTCCTTAAATAATTTTTAAATTCATTTTACCCAGCACCACAGTTGTGTAGGCAGGATTTTGGAAGAGAAGAGACCACAGGCTACATCCGGGTGTAGTTACGATAGCTGAGAACTTTTTGTCAGGCTTTTCTAAATGCTTAAACAGTCACCTGCAAGCATCTGAATCTTGACATCAACCTTGATGTTCTCTCATTGTTTGTCCTGAGCAGTGTTGTACACTGTGATAGGGGTTTAACCATGGAAATTAAGGGGTTTGACCATGAAAACACATAAACAGCACAAGTATTTACAGTGCAGGAAACTGGGATACAAGCTGTGCTTGAACTTTAAATTACATGGGAAACATTCTGATCTTGGCCTGATAGACCTCCAAGTGCTGTCTCTTGATACTCTGCTATGTAGACATGCTTCTAGGTTGGGTTTGATTGGAAATTTGATGGAAGCAAAAATCTTTGTCTTGTTGTTACAGGGTCTGGATGATGAATATCAGGAGGAAGGCAAGCTTCTAGGAGAGTACATCTATGATCAAGAAGGAGAACCACTGCAGATGTTTCCAGTGATGGTAAGTCTGTATTATAAGATTTAAAGTGTCAGGAGAAAGTTACTTTTGTTTTCTACACTTGTGTGCAATGAGCAGTGAAGGGAAAAGGCCTTGTTCTCGTTTGGGCACTGTCGAAGCTGAGGTAGAAAGTATCTACCTCTGCCTCAAAACCTATGGCCCAAATGGATGAGAGGGGAGGGACACAAATGGTGGGAAGTTGCTAAACGTGGGAAGAGTCTGTTCCATGCTGCTTCAGACTCAGAAATCATTTTAAGGCAAGGAAGGTTCTGTTCAAAGGAACAGAAAATTCCCAAGGCGTAACTTAGTTATTGATGACTGCCGGTACTTGCAGGAACCTAAGAAAGCTTCAGTTGCAGCTGTTTATACCAGAACCCTGATGCTGGTTTGTGTGTTTCCTTTTTCCTTCTCCAGGAGAAAAATGAAGACGCATTCCAGATAGTGGAGCTGAGGATTTTCTCTAACTGGGGCCATGCAGAGTACACCTGCCTTTATCGGTTCAGAGTGCACGGGAAACCTGCCGAGTAATCCACACTACAGCTGGGGGTGGCTGCTTTGTACATTTTGTTCCTAATCTGTATATACTGGGAAGCCTACAACACTGGAATCTGTAAAGGACGAGGATGCAAGATACACATTGCAGAACTGTTGATCCTCTGATAAAGGCAGAAGACTGTCAGCAGAAATGTATAAACCCCAATTTTTATTTGCTCTAAGGCTCAGCTTGTAATTGCCAGTTCGCTTCATATTTCTGTGTCCATGCTGAGGGAAATAATGCATGCAAACAGCTCTGGTTCATAAAGCCCAGTTGGCAAACAGGTGACACATATTTTATTACAAATGAATGTATAGGTTTTTTTTAAAGAATAAACCACACTTTCTGCAACTAGGAATCTGTTCTTTTTTAATCCAGGACTTTACTGCATACTTTTGCTAGCTTGGCACCGTAAGCCAAAAACTGTGGTACATTTTGAACACTGACTGTGGCTAAAGGTGTCCTTCAGTTGACAGTTGGTTTTGACCTTTTTGGTGGATCCAAAAGGGCTTCTTTGCTACATGTTGAATATGATAAATACTACTGTCAGGGAAAGCTAACACAACCAAAACCAGTTTAAACACCAGCGACTGAGACTACTTTACTGTAATTTGTGGCAGTGAATTGCTCTAAAAGTCAGGGATAACTTTAAGTGACTGAAGTTATTTTAAGGGTTTTTACCATGGCAACTTGGCCAGTTTGTTCTTTTTTTAGTGTCAATTCCAAATCGACCTTGATGTACTGACTGACTGGCTCAGAGCTGATAAACCTGCTAAATTGCTCAGTAAACGTTGCTATACAGCAGTTGAACTACCTTAGTTTGTCAAAAGTGATCTCTTTGGGACAAGATTTCCTTAGAGTGGTTGATTGTTACACTCCATAAGTGTCGTACTGTGAGAATTCGGTGTGCGGAAAACAAGCCTGAAGTGATTCTCGCTGCCTCGCATTTACAAGAGGGACTCGAGCTCAGCGCTGCTGTGTGCAAACACGGGCATTCCTGATCCTCCCCACAAGCCTTAGTCGGGTGCCAGATGAGTAGAGTTGCTCTTGGAAACAACATTTCCACGTAGAACAAGATGAAACTGCTTATTGCCCCCCCCTTAGCCTTGCTGCTTTGAAGATCGTTTTTGGAAAAGATTCCTGAAATTTACTTGTATGCAGAATTTTTATCTTGCTGTTCTAGTGCATTTTGTAGTTACACAGACCTGTTACCACATGGACCTGCTGACTGGTTTTCTGAATTGAGTTATCTATGTTGCACAACAGTCCTCGAATGTTTGAAATACAAAAAGTCTCCATGTGCAGAACTGTTTTTCACTCGCCTTAGGGACATAACCTAGGGCCTACGCAGAGGAGTAGATGACACATGTACAGGTGTTTTCATATTGTAGGTTACATATTTAAAATTAGAATTATCCTGTATAAATTGAAATTAGGTAGCTGGGGGGGGGAATATTTTGAATAACACTAACTTATTTTTCAAAAAGCAAGATAGGACTTTGTGCAATGTATTTTTGTAAATGCTTTTCAAAATGTGTTATTCTTTGCTGCCTCCAAACTGACAAGATGCTATTGAGATGTTTAAATAAAGAGTTTTAATTTTTGAAAGTGCATGTAATACTTGAAACAAGAAATAAAGCCTCTTTTCTCTATTTTTTTTTTTTTTATCAGCTGCTTCAATAAGTGAGGAAAGATTGTGATTTCGAAATTGCTGAGGGCTGGGGAGATTTCACTCGGGCTGTTACAAGGGGCAGGGTCACAAAGCTTTAAGGGGCAGGTGCAGGAGCAGCGTGTGGTTGGTGGGTAAACCTCACAGACGGAGCTGTGGGACAAAGGCACAGTGGGCTCGGTGCCGGATGAGTTTCAGCTGTGCGAGAGGTGGGGGCTCGGTTTAATTCCTGTGCCTGTACCCCTGAGCCAGAGCAATCCCGAGCCAGTCTTACTGGCTGCGCTGCATCAGCCATGCCTTGAGATATTTTTGCACTGATTCTGCTGTTCCCCGTGCCCGGTCGCGTCCCGGGTTCCGTTCCCGGGGCTTCCTCCGGCGCCGTTTTCGGCCCCCGCGGCGCCGCTACCGCTCCCCCGCCCGCGCCGCGCGGGATGAGCCTCGCGGGCCGCCGTCCGAACGGGCGGAAGCCGGGCAGCGGCGCGCCGGGGCTGCGTGCGCATGCGCCCGCCCCCCGCCTCCCCTCCCCGTCCTCCGCGCTGATGGCGGCGGCGATCATGGCGGCGGAGCAGGAAGCCGCGAAAGGCGGCGGCGGCAGGAACCGCGGCGGCGTGCAGCGCGTGGAGGGCAAGCTGCGCGCCAGCGTCGAGAAGGGCGACTACTACGAGGCGCACCAGATGTACCGGACGCTCTTCTTCAGGTAGGGCCGCGCCCGGGCCCGCCGCGCGCCCCTCCCCCGCCCGGCCTTCCAGAGCCTTCCCACGCACTGGCC
>VZTE01000631.1:1948643-1962041 GCA_013397775.1 Eulacestoma nigropectus
CGGGGGAGCGGCGGCCTCAGGCTGGGGCCGGCCCGGCCGCGTCACCTCCCTGGGCCCCGCCGGCTCAGTCACGGGCCCGGGGCGGCGCGGGGAGCCGCTGCTCGCCGGCCTTTGGAGGCCAACCCCGACCCCGGCCCGGTCCCTGCCCCGCCGGCCCGGGCACCGTCCGGTGACGGGCGGGGGCTGTTGCGTCACGCTGCCCAGAGGTCACGGGCAGAGCGGAGTTTCGGTCGCCGGTCCCCCGTCCCCCAGCGTCTCTCGGTGGCCCCACGTTCCCCACGGGAGGCCGAGTGAGGTCCCCTGCCCTGCGGGATGGGCTCGGGCTGTCCCCCCGGGTGTCCCCTGGCGCTCGGGTCAGGGCTCGCCCCGGGCCTCGGGACCGTCCTGGAGCTGAGCCCTGCAGAGCCGGTGCTCTGCCAGCTCACTGTAAATGCCGGGTGGCTGCGCAGTGGCGGTTTCAGCGTTTGAAGGTTGGTTGTTGCTCAGCCGGGACATGGGGCTACTTTGTTGGCCGGCACGGTCACTCTGGTGCCGCGGTCAGCAAGGGGCAGCTCTCAGGGTGGCCAGAATCGCCTGCACGGAGGAGCTTTTTGGAATAAGTTCCCCTTGTTGTAGTATTTGTGTAGGTGACGGTGACTGAGTAGAGCAGGCCTGGGCATTTATTCAGAAATGTTACTACTGCCTATTTTGTCACAAGAAAATTGTTTGTATTGCAAAGCATTTTTAGGCTTCCTTTTTCTTATCCACTGCAACTTGCAGGGGTCACCCTTTCTCTCATCAGAATTTAACATGTAGAGCCTTGCTTGCAGGTGCACAGAATAAAGGGTTTGTTCTAGGGGCTTCCTCAGCTGGTCCCAGCTTTGTTTACTTGTGGTTCTGCTGGGAGAGGACAGGATGGAAAATTGTCTTCACAGAATCGATTAGGTTGGAAAAGACCTCTGAGGCCATCAGGTCCAACCTTTGGCTTATGACCTGTCAACTGGACAGTGGCACTGAATGCCACTCTGGTTGTCTCTTGAACCCTTCTAGGGAATGTGACTCCACCACGTGCCTGGGCAGCTGGGCCCAGTTCCAGTGCTTGACCACCCCTTCTGTGAAGAAATTTCTCCTGAACCTCCCCGTAAAGCCATTTCCTCTCATTCTGTCACTGGCTGCCTGTGAGAAGAGCACCTGGCTCCAACTTCCTTTCAGATATTGTAGAGACAATGTTCCCCCCTGAGCCTCCTTTTGTCCAGGCTGAGGCCCCCCAGCTCCCTCAGCTGCTCCTCATCAGCCTCACGCTCTGGACCCTTCACCAGCTCCATTGCCTTTCTCTGGACATGTTCCAGCCTCTCAGTGTCTTTCTGGAAGTGAGAGGTCCAAAACTGGACACCACCCTGCCCTGCCCTGTGTCTGCTGTCCTCAGACCTGATCTGTGTTAGGATGAGAACTGGCCTGTGAGTAAGCACAGAAAAACAGCAGTCAGCAGTCATGGAAGAAAGTGGGGAAGAAGGTCCTCGGTGCATAATCCTACTTGTGCTCCCAGCGTACGTCAGACAGCCTGCCCTGCCCTGCCCTGCCCTGTGTGCCAGCACCATCGCGTTAAATCAGTTTGTTCTTCCATAACCCCTCTGATGGGATCAGCGAGGCACCATCCAGGCCTTAAGTCTTAAATTGTATTTGAGAATAAATCTAAATTTAAGACAAAGCCCGGCCTATTTTATAGTAGGGATTATGTGATGTGGTGTCTGCAGTGGTGTGAGAAGTCTTGGCTCAGGAGGTCACTTTTCCTCCAATCCTCTGGGTGTATTAACTCACATACTCCAGCCTCCCTGAATTAATTTGGAATCAAAGATCCTGCCCTTTCCATTTTAAATGCAAGTGAAAGGATGTGTTCAGTTAAATGAAAAGGTGACATTTGCACGGCTGGGTAGTCTTGTCAATCCTCTGTAAATTGTGACAAAAATCACCATTTTTTCCGAGATGCAGTAGTGCGGATGGGGATGACCTGAACTCTGGAAGTGTGCTTGGGATAGCTAGTGCTTACTCCTTTTAAACACACGGGCCTGTAAAACATTTGTCTTGTTTGTCAGAGGGTAAACTTGAAATCCTGACTCACTTTCATGCACTGAGATGTATTTTAGGGCGGAGGAGGGGAAGAAGTGGAGGAGGAAAGATTACCGTAAGCCTGCCTCCCGCAGACTTATTATCCCTCCTTGATCCACAGAGCAGGTGGAAAACTGCTGTTCCTGCCTAACCCTGAGCTCCCCCCAACACACCTGAGCTGGTGGTGTTTGTTACTCCACAGGCTGGCTGGGCTGAACCTTCTCTCTTCATGAATTTGGTAACTTCAAAGTGTAACATCCTTGTTACATCCATTTCTATTTTCCTGATACTTGTAGGTCATTTTTCTGGTATAAATAATGTGTTCCAGGATTTCTCTTGTTCTAAATGCCATTTAGAGCAGTGTCATCAATATTTATTTTTACTAAACAACTTTTCTAATAAAAGTTCTTTGAAAAACCCCAGCTCTTTAAAATGTATTTTATATTGTAAAATTGTTTTCAGCATCTTTTAGTATCTTCTGTAATCATTCCCAGATTAGGAGCGTCCATATAGCATTGTGAATCTACTGGAAGTAGAATTTGTGGAAGTGGATCCACGCTGAGTCCCAACTCCTAGAAGCAAACCTGGATGGGAGCCCAACTTTAAAAACGTTGGAGCTGTGGATTCATTTGACTCACATTTACCATGGTGATTGCAAATCCGAGTTGTTGAGGATTATTCCAAAACACCACCTTCGTGCCTTCCATTATTTCAGTTCTGTTTTGGATAAAAGACCTTGGGGTTTCTCAGAGTTGATGAGCAGATGGGAGGAGTGTCTCCTCCCTTGTTTGCTGTCTCTGTGATGTTACCAGTCGGGCCTGTCCTGGAGCTGTCACGTGTGACAGGAACCTGGGGTGCAGCCAGAGAGGTTTGGGATGCGCTGCTCGCTCTGGCTGTCCCTCTGGTTAGTGTGACCCCCATGGCCACGCTGTCCTGCTGTCCCACCACCCCCTGACTGCTCCAGCCCTGGTGCCACCGAGCCCTCTGTTACCCCACGGGCACTCCTGGGCTTTGGAACAGCCTGGGGAGGCTCGGGGCTTCCAGGGCAGGGGGGCTGCCCTGAGCCCCGGGAACAGAAGGGGGTGGCACAGGCACAGCCCAGCCAGGTGTGTCACGGAGGACAAACCAAACGCTGCAGGTGCTAAAGCAGCAGGGTAGAGCTGGCGCTTATCTCTGCTGATATGAGCAAATCAGCTACTGAGAACACAGACTTTTTGAGTAGCAGTTAAGAGAAATGGAATTTAGAAACTCTGCCACACCTAAACTGCTTTTATGGGAAATGCTGTGTTTATAATCTAGAGCTGTGACTCTCCAAGAGCTGTAGTTACTGACAGTGATGATGTGCAGGAGGCTGCAATCACAGCTCTGTGGTAAGAGGTCCTGAGGTAACCACTGGGAGCAAATTCTTTCATTCCTTGTTTCTTCTTAAACTCTTAAGTGAGGAAGGTGGAAGGTGTGTTTTGAAGCATTATATTTTGTTTCTTTTGAAGTGTTGCTTGGTGCATCTTGCTGGCTGTGCTTATCTTACTCTTGAACCCGTGAGAGACGAGCTCCTTTTGTTCAGCAGAGGACTAGGACAGGCTGATGTCCCCTGGCAGAGTTGTAGTGGTCAGAGAGGCTTAGACCAGTGGAAAGGTCAGTGAGCTCTCCAGGAGGTATTCCAAAAATTGTTTCACTGGGATGGCTTTGGTAGAGACTCAGTGCATTGGCATCTTTTGCTCAGGTGAAGTTCAAGATTCATTCCCTTTTCTTGTTCCAGCCCCAAACAGATTTATAGCTCTCCATTTTCATTCTTACATTCTTTGTTTTATTCCATCAGGTCTAGAGCAGGAAAAAAAAAAAATGCAACTTGCAGTTCAAGCTACATCTTTATTGAAACTAACCTGATTTAAAAATAAATCCCTTGTTGTCATTATTTTAAATTTTAGCAATCTTTTAAATATAAGTAACTTTAAGCATACACAACTAACTTAGTGGTAATTTTTATCACGGCTTTGGTATTTTTTTCAGGTATATGTCACAAGGAAAACATGCAGAAGCAAGAGAACTAATGTATTCAGGGGCTTTACTGTTCTTCAGTCATAACCAGGTAAGTCACTGGTTTTGTGTGTGTGGTTTGGGGGGCAGGGGGTTGTTGGTCCCAAGATTTTGAGAGATGAATGGTGAGTTCTCAGTGGTAAATGTTTGGGGTAATTGCTTTGTAATCTTTTGTTTTATCTCTTTGTTGAGCCTTTCTCCACAAAGAAGGATTATGCCAAGCTGGAACATGCAGCAGGAGTGTTTGTGAGCACCCAAACAATGCCTGTGTTCTGCTTTCCTGAAGGCTTCTCTTTGATGCCATCAAATTACTATAATTTTTTTATCAGGAAGGCTGAGACTTGATACTGTGCCCTAGCTGTAGATGTTGCTAAAAGCATTAAACCCTCTACTGCCAAAATTCTGGTTAATGTTTCTTTTTATGCCCTGATACATTCATCACTGCCAGTATGTGTCTATTTTGTAGCAAAACAGTGCTGCTGATCTCTCCATGCTGGTTTTGGAGTCTTTGGAGAAGTCGGATGCAAAAGTAGCAGAAGACCTTTTAGGTGAGGTGACCTCTGCTCTTGGTTTGATGGCATTTAGTTGTGCTTTCCTTTCACAGTGACTTGTTAATAGTCTTGAAAGCTGCAATCCTTTTTTGATGCATTCCCAACATGGCTGAGGGTTACCTTCCCCATAGAAATGGACTGGGGGAAACTTTGTTAGAGAATAATGGGTTCCTGATGACTTTGTGGACATGCTTGGAACTAACGCTGCTGCCTGTCTTAAAGATGGATCTTAGAGCTGCGTTAGAAGCAGCAGATCATCTCATTTTTCTTAACACTAAATATTTTTGGATCTTATTGCTTCTAGAAAACTTGGCTAAATTGTTTAGTTTAATGGATCCAAATTCTCCTGAAAGAGTGGCTTTCGTATCCAGAGCACTAAAATGGTCCAGTGGGGGATCAGGAAAACTTGGACATCCAAAACTACACCAGTTACTAGCTATTACCCTGTGGAAAGGTAAGAAAAATCAACTGGCATTTCTGTGTTTTCCATTGAAAATGTTGAAAGCAAGATGTTACAAAAGATCTGCTTTGGGAATAATCTAAGGAAGCTGAGATGAAAATGATTGATTGAGTTTTGCTATTATCTGATTATTGCATTAACATCTTCTTAATGTTACTAACAGGAAAAAAATTGGTCTGTAGCTCTCTATTAGTGCAAAATCCAAAACACAAGTGCTGTAAGGCTCTCTCTAAAAGGCAGGTTGATCCTTTAGGCATTGAGGTAGTTTGTGTCATTAGGAGGAAAGTTGCTGGGGAGCAAAGACGTTCTCTTGGCAAGTTTTTTTGTTTTTAAATCCTGGATAAACATGACAAAGATTGAAATACATCACCTGGCATCCAAAACAGTCTTTGGACTGTAATTAAGTACTTTTTGAGAAGCTGGCCAACAGGGTTATTCCAAAATGAATGTTGTTGCCTTTGATTTATGAGCCATTTTATCACTTGTGATGGGATGTAAGAGAAACACAAAATGCTCTAAATGATTATTTTAATTGTGGATGATAGCCAGTATTTACAGTCTTGTGTTCAAAACATAGCAAAGGTGATTGAGAACACTTGAACACATGCCATTTTTTCTGTGGTTTCTCATGGATAACTGTGCAAGATGATTGTTTATTTTACATTTTTCGGTAGCTGCCAAGTGATGACAGTGGTTTCATGTAACAACCCTGACCCAGTAATGGTCAGTGCTGCAGCCTCTCTGTGTGCCATAGGCAGTTCTCTAGCTGCTCTCCTGGGATTTATGTTAGCCTGATGGCTGCTGCCAGCCAGAAAGGGAGGATTTTTCTCACAGCATTCAAGTTAGAGGCTGCTACAATTAGGATAAGAAACAGTTGCATTCTGAAAGCAAAAGTCCCCATTTTGTAGCCGCCTGCCCGCTGTTCTCCTGAAGAGCAAAATGCCTACATTTTCTTAGTCTGTAACTTTTTGAGTTTCATCACAAAAGGCTCAGATTTTTAAAACAAAGCTTTCATATTCAAAAGATTAGCAGCTATCCAGTTTTGTCGTTGCAGTGATTTTGCACGATCCTTTGCTTCAGGTTCTGACAAATCATTGCCACTTCTTACCCCATTTTTCCTGTATAACTGCTGTTCTGTTCAGCATATGGAAGTGATTTTAGTTTTGATAGCAAGAGTGGGCTAAGCTAAAAATAGGAAATGAAAGAAGGATGGTGAAGGTGCTGTTTGACTTCTTGGTGCACATGGTCTAATATGGAATTTCTTTATTAAGGCCCTAAACACTGACAATAGCACACCAAGTGTCAGCATTCACTGAGATAAAATGATATGACCAAAGTTCAAGCCAGCAGTTGCTGTAATTGAGTAAACTGTATTTAATAGTTGTTCAATAGCAGTTGTTCAAATGTATTCAGGATAAAATTCATTATTATCTCCCTTTATCAATTGTCTGTAACTTACAGACTTTTTACTAGCTGTCTTGTTTCTATACCACGCCTGTAACTCTTGTTCTTTTACCAGCTACTAAAGTACAAGCCTAATAAATTTGTTTTTACATTCAGGTACGATGATCTGATTTCTTAAAAGCCTTTTCGTTTTTCCTTTTCTAGAGCAAAACTATAGTGAATCTCGGTATCACTTCTTGCACTCCACGGATGGTGAGGGCTGTGCAAATATGCTGGTGGAATACTCCTCGTCCCGCGGATACCGCAGTGAGGTGGACATGTTTGTAGCTCAGGCAGTACTACAGTAGGTGTTAAACTTCTCTTGAAGCATTTTGCTGAGATGACTTTATGTGTGGGACCAATCTAATTTAACCACACAGCCTTTGCAAAAGAAACTGTGAAACTGGCCAGAACAACAACAGGAGAAAACCGTGTGAAAAGCGATGCGTTAAATTTGTCAGACTGGGGAGAGAAAAATAAAATAACGTATTAAGGTCAAAACCTGACATTATGTTAATTGCCTGAAGAATGGATGTAATCTGTTTAACCCTGAAAGCACAATTCTTAGCTTTGTTTGTCTAGTTAGAGCTTATCTCTATGTTCTTACAAAGACTGGACTCAAGCAGGCCTTATATTTACCTTTAGCACAGAGCTTGCTCTCACTCGGGTCCTAAGAGACAACTTGTCATGGTCAGCCTGGTCCATAAGCAGCAGCTTGATGCCTCTTGCCTTGACAGAGTTGCTGCTGGCTCTCATTTTAGGCATTTATTTTGTAGGAGGTGGGAATGCAAGCTATTATGTGCTTTTGCAGAGCTCATGTAGAATGAAGGTTGACAAAGCCAATTTTACTGTGTTTAATCAGCTGATGGCTTTCTTCAGGCAGGGAAAGCAGCTCATGGAGGAGTCTGAGGAGGAGGTGGAGACAAGACTGTGTGGCAGGGAGTGAGGGAGAGAGTAGGTGTTGGGGGAGAGGGAGGAGGTGAGAGCAAGTTTGTCTCTCTTGGCAGCAGTGAGCTGTCATGTCAGATTTGTCCTGCTTTCCATAGCTGGTTGCTATAGATTGCTGGGATTTTGAGAAACAGCAAATCCTTCATGGAAATCCAGTATATGCAGTACATCAAACGATTTTATGGGGAGAAATTATGTGGAGAAGTTAAGAGATTCTTTTTTCAGTGTTTATAGAGCACTTCTCCTGCATCCTTTACTGGCCTGTATGTCAAATACTGTGTTAAATCCTCTTACATAGCAGTTTATTCTCTAATGAAAATAAGTGCAGTTCCTTGCTAGCAGTGAGACAAAACAGCCCCAAGCCCTTGCACATGTGAGGGTGCAGAATTAGAGGCCAGCCTGCCACCAAAAATGAGATGGCTTGTGGCAGCCTTCCTGGTGCTTGCTGACAGCATTTGTCCCAGATAGAAGCCTGTTAGGCCATGGGACTTGCAGAGATTGCCAGTGAAATTAACTGAACCTGAACAAGGATTTGATCTGTTTGGGGGATCGATCTGCTGGGGACAAATGGCTTGGGAGCTCGAAGTACAGCTTTATTATGAGACTTCTAGGCCTGTGTGTCAAGCTATTAGTGGTCCTGATGCCACGTTATGTTGAGGCGGAATAGAATGACAGAGTCAACAAATACTGACAGATGCATGCTAAGGGGAGATGTGTTTGGGGATTAATGGGTCTTTAATTCAGTTTTTTACCTCAACATAGTAAACTCTGGACCAGTAGATGCAGTATCATGTTAATGTGAATTACAGGGTAGCCAGGCTTTCCACATTTCGATTAAATTGATGCTCTCTTTTAGTAACTATCCTGTACAATCTGCTTAGATCCTGGTTAAACTCATTCTATTAATATTTAATGTCTGTTTTCCCTCCCAACCTACCTATTCCACAGTGTGTTCTAGTAGTGATTTTCCCCTTCCTCAGCTGATGGCCAAACCATCCCCAAAGATGTACCTCTCTACCAGTTGTGTTTTGCCATCAGTTCAAGCCTGAGATGGCCTCTATGCACAAGTGAAGGAGATTTTGGCTTCTCCTTTTCTGTGGTGAAACCATTTCTCTGCCCTGTGTTTCTAACTTGCTCCATTCTCTTTCCTTTTTCAGATTTCTCTGCTTAAAAAATAAGACCAGCGCATCAGTTGTTTTTACGACATACACACAGAAACATCCTTCGATAGAGAAGGGTCCACCCTTTGTGCAACCACTGCTAAACTTCATCTGGTTTCTGTTGTTGGCAGTTGATGGGTACAGTCTGATTTCTGTCGTGTTGTTCTTGGTTTCCTTTTCAGTGGTTAACTGAGATTACATTTTTGGTTGTTTCCTTTCTAGAGGAAAACTAACAGTATTTACAGTATTGTGTGAACAGTATCAACCTTCGCTGAAAAGAGACCCCATGTATAATGAGGTGAGTTACTCCTAAATTAGTTACTCATATATTAATTTCACTCATTGAATTAGTGAAATCATGGCTGATTGTCTCCAGCTTTGTGACTTGTAGTTAGGAGCTGGTGATTTACCTTGTGTGGGTGATTTCTGCCCATAGTATTTCCACCTGTAAATGGAATAATTGACTTCTTTTTTTCATCTTGTGTCCCCACAGTACCTAGATAGAATAGGACAGCTTTTCTTCGGAGTTCCGCCCAAGCAGACCTCGTCCTACGGGGGCTTGCTAGGTAAGCTCTGCTTGTAGGTACCTCCAGACTTTGATCAGTGACCTGGATAAAACACCTGTGCTGGAAACAGATAATCTGTTCTAATGAATTTATAATTCTTTTCATAGCCTGTAGGAACAGCCCCTGCTGTAGAATACAAGATAAATGGGTTGCATGTGAAAGTAGTTTGGTGGAGCTTGTAGACTTTTCATCACTGAGAAGGGGAAAAGCACTAAAAAGACTCTTATGGTTAATTTCTGACATTATGTTATAGCTTCCTAATGTAAAGAAACATCTTACTGGTGTTAGAGCTTAATTTCCTCAGAGTTCAGTGACTGATTTTTCTTATATCAAGTCTGGGGCTTTGGTAGGGATCTAATCAGTGCTGATACAACACGAATGTGCCCAAAGAGAAAGAAATTAATGCTGCCCTTCTACAAGGGCTGAAAGGGAATAGAGAAATTCAGCGCTCATTTCCTGGCTCTTGAGTAAAATATGAATAAAATTGATTGTTTTCCCTGAGAACTAAGCTTCATTGTAAAGTGACTTGAAGCTTTACCTACAAATGTCAATTCACTGATACCCAAAGTTGGATGAAAAACATGAGCATTGTGTTTTTACCATCCGTAATTTGCTTTTCAGCAATTCAGGCACCTTTAAATTGATGCCTGTGAGTTTCAAATAAGTTTTTTACAGCATGGTGCAGACTGTGGCTGCTTTTTGAGAGTTTCACTGCTGGAGCTGTTTTTCCTCTTTTGGTTGGGGCTTTTTTCCCTCTGAGGGTGCAACTGTAGCACATAAATATGTGACTTTGGGTTTTTCCAGTGTATTCTTAGAGAAGGAACAGTATCAGTGTACAGCTAAGAGTATACAGCTTCCCAGATCAATATTCTTAATGGAAACCAGTGTGGGATTACTAATGTCTTGCTCGAGACTCTTTTACTTCAAAACTCTTGGGGTTTTTTTGTTACAGAAATCTGTACCATAACAGGGTGGAAGATTAGCTAAAAGTTTCCGAGATGAGAATGTAAAACTAATTCTTTTGACCTGTATTTTATTCTAGGGAATCTTTTAAACAGTCTGATGGGAACTGGGGAAGATGATGACACAGAAGATGGTCAGGAAGACAGCAGTCCTATCGAGCTCGACTGAATGTTGTTGTCATTGGGTGCCGTGTAAATCTGATGATTCGATGACTCCAAAGACACTTTTGGAATTTGAATCCTGCAGTTGTTTCTTGGCTCCTAAAAGGGCTCCTCTGGTCTTTTAGAAATGGTTGCTGAAATGTTTATACTGTCGGTCTATATTATTTATGTAAAAAAAAAAAAAAGAAAGAAACCAACAAAAAGTAGCCAAACGAACCAATCGGAGCGGTTGTTAGTGGGTTTCCGATCCAGCGGCTGGGGACTGATTAAACATAGTCTGCGGTTTCTGATGCAGTATTCCCTTTTGCACAGTCATTCAATAAAGCATAAACATGGGGCTCGTCCTTCACGGCCTACCCAATACCGTCTCTGTTCTGAGAAAGCCTCCTTGCCCTCTGCCCTCTTCCAAGGAAGGTCTCGAAAGGCAGGGGGAGCAATTGAATAATTGGTGTGCGAGGCTGGTGCCAAAAGTACTGCGAGACGAGCTGAGCAGCATAATTTGAGATGCACGTCCAAGAGACACTGATACAAGAACTTGCTTCCACTGCCATGAGTAACATGCACACCCTTCATACTGCCTGCCCCAAGGCCGGGCTCTGGCTGAGCCCACGCGTGTGTTTAGCCGGTATTTCCTGAAAAGCACAAGGTTGAATTGCTCTTGAGTAAAAGCCCATCAGTGGAACGCAGGTAATTGGCTTCCAGGTGGATCTCTCTTGCCTAGGTATAAAAATTTGGCATCTAAAATACCTCCTGTGGCTTGTGGCTCTACTCCTTTGGAAGAGATTTTGCCAGTGTAAGTTCCCAGCTGTACGTGCAGGCGGCGGCGTTGCTGTGAACGGAGCCGTTTGCCGTGGGCAGAGTATGTGTCTGAACTGGGCTGGAGGGCAAGAAAAGGGATACTGCAGAGCTTCTGGTTCTTTATGATATATTTATTTTTCTTGGGTGATTGATTCATTTAACACTTTCTGTTAAAAAAAGAATAAATCAATAAATAATGGAGTAACTTCCCCCCCAGCAGTAGGCATAGCCATTCTCCATCTCCTCTGTAATGCAGCACAGTCTGGTACAGGCAACAGGTGAAAGGGTGGGGAAACGCTTTATTTTTTCACTATGAAAATAAAAAGGCTTAGATTAATAAACAGCAATCATGCATGGGGGAGGGATTAATACAAATTTATTGACTGTATGAAAAAAAAAAGCATTGACAGGAAGACTTTGTGTTAATTGTGAAGTCTCAAATAAACACTTTATACCAGGATGTGCGATACTGCTGCTTTCTAAGAATTTCCCAAGCAGAGCTTTACTTTCCTTGCCCTTTTTTTCACTCTGCATTTGACTGGGTCATCCAGCCCTCAGTGCTGCAGCTTCACCTCTGTGCAGGAAAGGCATAATTCTAGTGGAATATTGGAATGTCTGGAGCAGATGGGGATTGCTTTGCTGTGCAGCAAGTTAAGGGAAGAGCTCCCTATCCAGGATGGTGCTGTAGACATTTAATAAATGATCTGGGACGTCAGCAGAGGTTTAGAACTACATCATTTCATTGCCTTTGGCTGCCAGGAATGTGCCTCTCAGGCAGTGTAAAGTGTCCACAGGTGTCCAGCACACGTCCCCTCCTGTGTCCTGTATATATGACCCAGTGTGAGGTTGTTTGCCTCAACTGTCTGCAGCCTCCAGCAGCCCCAGTGTGAGCCCTGCATGTGCCCCGACCCCAAAACCCCAGCCCTGACAGGAGGGCAGTGCTCCAGGGCTGTGGAGATACAAAATGTATATTCAATAATTACAACAGTATATATAGAACAGATGTGTGTGTGTGTGTATAAAATATTTACCCAGGAATTTAAAATACATGTATATGCACACACATATAAACAGCCTTTTGTATAGATAATAATGATATACTTGTATGGCATATAATGTATAATATTCTAATATTCTTAATTAGACAAGCACAAAAAACAATTTTTACAGCTACCTCTAAAGACAAACAAGGAGCCCAAGCTGTCCTCTCCCTGCTTCTGCCATGCCTGGGTTGGTAAGTCAGTGTGAGTGACAGTGTGAGTGTAACATATAAATACTTCTAATACAAGTTAAATATATAATTATAGTTATGCATACACATGTGCATGCACATATATGTATGTTTAGATGCAATATATTCACCTTAAATTTATAAATATATTTATCAATTATGTGTATATAAAGCATGCACATGTGTATATAATATATAATCACATATTTTATAAAACAAAGTATAAAAATGTCTCTATACACATCCAGGTGTATGAAATACATTTAGCTTATATATTTGTAAACTGAGTGTGTCTGAGTGCTACATCTCTACATGAATGTGTGCATATGAACACCTCATACATACACACACACACATTTTATATATTATACTCTACCCCCGTGCAGTTTATAGTTGTCTGAATATCCAACAACCCCTTTAGAAAGCTTATTTCTCCATTCCTAAGAACCAGCTGTCCTTTGTGTATGTGTGTGCATGCATAAAGCACTGTAGAGAAAACACACAGAACATGCACTATAATACACACATATCCACAAATAATAGATAAAATAATGCACACTGTATGCCAGGGTGGGGCAGATGGTTTTGTGGGTGTCCCACACCCCCAGGGCTCTGCCAGCACCGGCACCTCCTTGTTTCCATTTGCTGCTTTTCAACCCCACCTCCCTCCCCTGCCCCAGCACCACACGGCCACGGCTCTGACATAATAATAATTTATTGGTTCGAATGACATTTAGTACCACAGTTGTCTTACCAGTGACAGAACGAATGCACACAGCCGATGAGATGCTCTCAGATACACAACCAACCTAGGAAACGCGTCGGACAGGTCCGTGGCTGGGGCTGGGCCTTCAGGGCACGCCGGAAATCTCATTTTTGGGTAAAAATCCAGCACCTGGTGTGCAGGTCCCAGCCCGCCCGCCTGCCCTGACTGCAGGAATTACAGTGCTCAACACCGCGCTGAAACGTCACTTCAAGCAGCTTTTTTTTTTTTT
>VZTE01000631.1:1962121-2011025 GCA_013397775.1 Eulacestoma nigropectus
AAAAAAATTGAATTACTGGGGGAAAAAGTGCAACCACCAAGTCTGGAGAAGGGATGTGCCTGCTGGGAGTGAGCTGAGACAGGCTCTGATGGTGCCTGTCAGCAAAACTGCAGCTAAAGCTCAACCCCCAGCTCCATACCAGGCTCCCCAGTCGGGGCAAAGCCCCCCAGACCATGGAACAGGGATGACCCAGGGAGCTGAACACAGGCCTGGCCCCCAAAGCTCTGCTTCCCCAGCATCACCTCATGGGTTGGTGTCCCCCTTGCAGCCTCCTCCTCCCTGCCCTTCGTTAAGCAGTAACGAGGCTGATGATGCCCATTTCCTCTGTTTCTAAATCCTATTTGACCCTATCCAGGTACAGCATCACCACCAGCCCCCAGGGGGATAATTTACTTATCATTTACCCCAGTGCCATGGCAGGCTCAGCTGTTTCACACAGCACCATTTCGTGCGTTTCCAGGCCGTTTCCCATCCCACAGGGATGTCACCCCCTGGGGACTTGCAGCCCCCCCTGAAAAAAGGGCTGGCAGCCGTCTGGAAGTGCAGGGATGCTCAGCTCCAGCACCCAGGGACCTGCGCGTGGGGAGAAGTCCCATCTGGCCCTGGGATGTGCCACCAACAGTCTCTGCCATCCTGGTGAAGCTGGGTGGGACGCCCCTTCCAGCAGGTGTGGGGTGATGGGGTGGCAGGACCACCTGTCCCATCCCACAGAGCAGCCACAGAGCTGAATTTCAAGTTGGATCAGGATCTTCTCCGACGTTCCACCGCCGCCCTTCCGACATGATCAAGTGAATGATGAGGGGAAAGGGAAGTATTATTATTGTTATTATTATTACTGTTATTATTAATTATTTTTAACATTTCAAATAAAACCACGTTGTGTTGTAAACAGAAGCTCACTCCTCAGGTCTGCCCCGCCAGTCCCAGCTAAGGTTTATGTTTGAAATGGGCTTCCACTGAAAGGCAAAAACAGAGAAAATAAAGTTAAAGCAGGACAAGCACTGGCAGGTGGTGGCAGCCTGGCACAAGCCCGCCCTGAGAACGGTCCTTGCTGATGCTCCTTGGCTCCAATCACCCTCATAACCGTATGACTGATCCTTACAGCAGCACGGACATCACACCAGAGGCAATGAAGAGGGAAGGATACCATCCTCCTCCTCCCAGGGCGAGCCCCTCTCTGGCCGAACAGCCTTTGCATCCCCCTGGGCAGTGAAAGGGCTGCCTCACTCACACGGCACAGGAGGGAGCGACATCCTGCACCCCCAGTCCCCCTCCAGCCACCCCATCCTCCAGCCCACAGCACACAGCAGGGCCAGGGCTGACACCCAGCCCTCGCCAGGACACGCACCTGCGTATTCCTGAGGCAGCATCGGCCGGCTTATAACTTTCTGAAAGGTCGTGATCCACTCCAGCTGGTCGTCCTCTGTCTCGCAGGCGAAGAGGAATTTCCGGTCCGGAGTGACGATGGTTATCCCGTGCTGCCAGTGGTTTCCCTGCGTGGATGGCGGGAGCCCTTCCAGCACCTTGTAGCTGTTTTCCTTGCTCCCAATAAAAACCTCCCCTCTGGCAAAGGCATCCTAGGAGACAGCAGAGCAGTCAGGCAGGGGTAAGTGTGAAGGGAGCTCTGCATCCCGGGCAGCCAGGACAGCTCGCCCTGCAGCAGCCACAAGCCCACCAGCCAAACCCCAACAGCACCAGCCGTCCCCAGAGACACCCACAATACAGCACCAACACCGGGGAGCCAAAATCCAGATGCAGAATATCCGGTGGACAGGGCTTCTAGAGAGTTTTTGGTATTTGTTTACAGGGCTACTGCACCTTGGACACCAGGCAGAGCCACCAAGCAGCGACAGCGTTGTGCCCTCTTGGCTCTCCCAGCAGCCTGCACTTCACTGCAGATTGCTACTGGTATTATTTTTATTATTACTACTATTACTCTTATTATTAATAGTAGTAGTATTGCAGATAATTCCCAACAGGCAGCCCAGGCACCTACATCTTACCAGGGGATCTTTGAAGTACATGAGCCGTCGGTCATCCATGGTGAACCATCGCTTCTTGAATCCCTCTGTTTGCTGAAGAGCCAAAAAATGCAGGATCACACACTGAAACAGCACAGCTTCTCTCCAACCAGGCATGACCCTGGAGTCTCAAAGCACTTGGAGGAGCCCGATGGGCTGGGGGATTTGGGAACAGCTGGCTTCTGAGCCACCACAGCCAGGGGCTGGGCCAGCTGTACCAGGAAGGGGCATTGGGTTTGTGATGTGATTTTGGATTTTTTTAACATTTGCTCCCAGGTGAGGAAAGTGCATTAAACACATTCAGAGAGTTACAGCTTTGCCTCTCTGGCAAGGGGTGGTTTGTCCCACCGGCAACCCCTTCTCGGGGCCATACAGAGCCCCTGAAAAATGCTTCGTATCCTACCTTTGGCCCCGTTTTCTCCATGTATCCTTCCTTCAGGTAGTTTCTAGAAAGCTTTGGCACCAGCTGGAGCAACCAAAGAGGACAGAAAAGAGCAGTGTCAGACAAGGGGACTTGGGGGTCACTGCCCCCAGCCCTGAGCCCACCCCACGGCTCTGCCTGGGAGCGCCGGTCCTGCTCCTCCACAGCGCTCAGAACAGGAGGGTACAGCCGTGAAACACCTTGGAGCAGCTCCCCAGCACAGCCAGCAGCCTCCAGGAGCATCTCCCGAAGCCCTCAGGGTGCAGGGCAGCTGGGGACAGAGCCACCCTGCAGAACCACGACTGGACCCCTCCCAGATAATTGGTAGAAAGCAGCAAACACAATTAGATTTCAAAATCTACAGCCAAGGAGGTAGCAGGGAGCAATCAACAAGCACCACCACAGTGACGCTACACCCCAGCACACAGCCCTGGCCGACAGCACGTCAGTGCAGCCTCTGCAATTGCATTAGCCAGGGGTAACACAATTAGCAGCTCCAGCGCCCGGAAAACACAGGCATTTATAAGCCAGGCTGTGCTGACCCGCAGAGAAGAACTCGGGCACGGCACTGACATCCTTCTGCCCTCATCTTTCCTGCCTTCCAGCCTTTGTTTTGGCTTTTGTAATTACAGCCAGACCCTTTGAGACAGATGCTCAGGCGTGGCAGCGCTGGAGTTCCTCCCACAGCCCCCGTGTGTGTGCACACGCACGGGGCCCCAGGCTGGGTGTTGGGAGCAGGTGCTGCACGTGGGCTCGGCATGGCACCACAATCATTTCAGCCTGGTAATTGCAGAACGCTCCGAAGGATGGAGCACTCCCCAAGCCTTCCAGCTTGTTAACAGGATGCTAAAAATGAGCGAGAGGGGGGAAAAAAAACCAAAAAACAAACGACCCAACCAATACTGCAGGAACACTCACATCAGCGTCACTGGCTCCAGGGAATGCCACTTGTAAGTAATGGAAACGTGCTGCCCGGATGGCGTTGAACCAATCCACTATTTCCTAATAACGAGGGAGAAAAGCAGAGTGAGGAATGCAGCCTGCACACAGAATAACCTGATCCCGCTGTGCTTTGTCTCTCCCATCACTCTGTCCCCAGTGACAGAGCACAATGTAGCAGCAATGCTAAAAAACCACAGAGTACAGCAACAAGGTGAAGGATGTGGGACATGCAGCTGCTGTTCCAGGCTGCCAAATGTGTACAGAGCTCTGCAGCTTCCAGTGAGCAGCGAGGGGCTTTCTGCAGAGGGAAGGATTTAAACACATCTCTGAACTGGTAAAACCAGCCCCAAATGAGCATTTGAGATATTGAGCTGACCCTATAAACACGGCTGGGCTCATGCTGGCTGCTGCAACCTGCCCACCCACCCCTGCCCCCGGCCCCTCCAGGAGGACACCTGAGCAACGCCTGCATCCCACCCAAATTCCAGCAGCGTACTTCAATGTTTTGCTAAAAGAGTAGCTAAACATCTTTCTGTCTTTGTATCCCAGTCTATCAGCTGTGTCTGTGAGTCCTGCAGGGACACCCACAGCGATACTGAAGTCCAAGAAGCTCTGGCACTTCTCCCTTTCCTTGGCAAAAATCTCTCTCCATTTTTCTCCCCCCTACAAAATAATGGTTTTATAATTCCTTTGTTTTTAAACCCATGTATTCATTTGTCTCTGGTAAGACCCAAGAGCTTGTGCTGTATGCCTCTGAAGGTTTTGCTGAGAAACGCCACATTAATTTTAAGTGATCCACACAGGGAGATCACTGAGACTCTGGAATACTGCTCCATCCACCCTGTCTTGAAAAATCCTCTAGTCCAAGTTACAAGAAAAAACCAGCAATTCCTTCCATTTGCATCTCTTTACTTAGAACAGTTTGCCACCCTTTGTGCTTGGAAGAACATGACAAACACTCTCAAAGCTGTCTGTGCATCCTGCACTCCTTCCACCCTCCAAGCAATTCCAGCTCGGGTAGAGCCTGGTGTGCCCCAGTCTGGCTCCGAGCAGCATCAGCCCCCAGGACCACAACCCAAACCTCCTGGTTACCCCCACAGCCTCACCTTGCCATCTTCGTGGTAGACAAAGATGTTCCTTGTGCTATTGTCCTTCAAGTAAGTGATCTGCAGCCCGTGTGGGTTCCCGATTTTTGCAGGCTGGAAAGTGGCGTTTAGGTGTTCGATCTTCATAATTGCTTTGGGTTCTTTTGCCTGGAAAACACAGCTGAGTGAGCAAACGCCTGAGAATCAGCTTTCAAACCAGAAAGCAGTTCACTTGGTCAGAAAAAAGGCCTGACTGAGGCCATTAGCTAAAAACACCTGAATGCCAGCCCACAAAAGGACCTGGTGCTGAGATACCCGAGTCTCTGCTCCGGTGTCAATGAGTGCTTCCTGCCCGCCTGGAAAATTGCTCTGTTCTTCTGCAAAGTTCAGCAGGAATGCAAAAAAAGGCAGACTGCTAACAGGCCAGGATGCTTTCTGCATCTCCAGCACCCACAGCCACTTCATCCTCGTCCCAAAAGACGGAGGATTATCCCTCTTGCCAACATCAGATCCGGGTGCTCCGCTGGGGAGCACCATGTCCACGTCCCCATCTATCCCATCCTCTCACATGAGCCACTGGCTGCTGACTCCGCTCCTCCCCTTGCCTTCTGAACCAGGAGCTTTCTTTTCAGAAGGACAAATATAATCCTTACAGCCCACCTCTAGGGTGGGTTAGCCCAACAGGGAGCCTGGGTCAGGCCCTCCCCAGCACCAACCCCACCTGCACCCTCTGTGGCAGCACTGTGGTGCTGCTCATCTTCCCACAAAGTGTCTCTAGAAGTCGACCACCCCTCCAGGACTGCGCTGAGAAGAGAACCAGCTACTGTGAATAAAACATCCCAACAAATACAGATCAGCCCCTTGCAAAGACCAGTTTCAGGACAGGGCCAGGGGCCAGAAGAAGGCTGTGGGGTGGTGCTGTGGTGCCCAGCACCCTGCAGAAGTCCTGAGCTGGCAGAGGTGTCAGTGCTGCTTTGGGAACTTGGGGACTTGCTGCGGCCACACGGCCCTGGTGGGTGACCATGGTGGGGAAATCCCAGCAGAGAGGACGTCTAGACAGCACCATTCCCACCACAGCTGTGGTCAGCAATGAAGCAAAGCAGCTTTAAACTCTCAGAGCAGTCAAGAGTGACTGAATGGAACTGCTGGGACTTTCACTTCTCTCTCAGCAAGGGCTGGCCCTCTCCTCTCCATGAGCTGCAATTGCACCACAACAAACCAAGCTGAAGGGGAAAACGGTGCTGTCAAAGCCATGGAGAAGTGAGGATGGATGTTCCCCTCCTTTGGCTCATCACAACACCACGACTGCACCAACTGCTTAGGAAAACTGGCTGGTGGCTGGGCCTGGGCTGCTCTCAGCTGTGGTGGTCAGGGGAAACTCAAAGGTCAGAGAAAACACCTTGGCTTCCTCCAGTACATGGTGCCCAACAGTGGAGTGTCCATCCATTCATCACAAATGCAATTTGCATGGTAATAGCTCCATTTCTCACAATAATGAAACATGTTCTGGGGGGGAAAAGACAAATACTGCCACACTGCTTGACACTGGAACAGAAAACCAGGGAGCTTTCCCTCTGGATTGCATGCCATGCCATGCAAAGGAGGATTCAGACCCCAGCGACCCCTGTGAGGTGGTGACACCTTCATCACAAGGTAGTCATCATGAAACCCCTGTTAGCTGGATGATGCAGAGCAAGAGCTGAGAAAAACTGCTTTGCTGGTGGTTTGAGAAAAGCCCTATGGACTTTAAAGGGCAACAGAGCAGGGATGTGTGAACTGGCCAGGGGGGCACCCTCCATGACTGCGGTGGTGGAGCAAGAGCAAACCTCACTAGAGGAAGGGTGAGCTGAGCCTGGTGCTCTTGTCCTGGAGCAACTGGGGACTCAGTACTTATGGAAACTGTCTAAATAAACTGGTGCCCTGGGAATTATGTGTTCCAGGATGCTCTCACAGCTGCGATCCCGTCTGCACGCAGGAACCCCAGGTACTCACATCGTTTTTGTTGAAGTACTTCAGAGCACCTTCCCTCTCTGATAACACGAATTTTCGGCTTAAGAATTGCCCATTGTCGCGTCCTCTCTTCCACAGAAATCCTTCTCGGTACCCTGCAGCAGAAAGGAACAACTGAGAACCAGGGACAAAGTGCTGTATGTAAGAAGAGAGCTAGGGTAAAGAAAAGAACTAAGACTTCGGAACTAAGCAAACCAAGTGTGTGGCTGTTTTGCTGAAGACATGAAAGAAACAGGCCTTCTCCTTCAGATCTGCCCTTCTCACTCTGCTCTCGTTCTTCTCCAACAGCTTGTGCTTCAGACATCCCCACTCTGACACCCGAGGAGTGACTGCCTGCAGGGCTCCCCTGGTGCGTTATTACAGCTCAGTCCTGGGCTGAGCCAGCACAGGCAGAGTGAGCACCTCTGTCCCCGTGAGATCCAGCTGCCCCCGCTGCCTGCACTGCCACAAACCCGCCCTGTCACTGCCCAGAGATGCAGATGGATGGTCCAAGCCCACAGCCAGCACTGGAGGATGACACACCACTGTCCACCTAACCCTTCCACCCCCGAGCCCTCTCCATCCCTCCAGTGCAGGAGAAGTGCTCCATTACCCATGTGCACCAGCCCAGTATCCCAGGGGACCAACAATGGATACACCAGGAGAATGACAAGGCTAAAATTTTTTCTCTGGTCCACCCATCCAGCTTGGGGGAATCTTCCCCCAAAGGCAGGAGCAGACTCAGCTCATTCAGTCCATCAATTCAACCCTATCCCACTCTGGGCTTGCTAGGAACTTTCCTAGCAAAAAAGCCCCTTTGGAGGGCACTCGTAGCGTCAGAAAGAGAAGAACCCACAGGCAGCAGGATTACCCCGAGTCTGAGCAAGGGGAAGCAGCCAAGGAAACCACCAAAGCCCAGCCAAGGGCAGCTGCATCCAAGAGCAGTGCAGGAACAGCCCAGGCTCCCTGTAACCCCAGCAGGGCAGAACTGCCGGGGAACCACAGCTCTGACTGACACAGAGTCGGGTGCTGCTCCCTGCCAGGCTCTACCAGCAACCCCCTCTGCACCCTGTGGCAGGCGGCACACGATGGAGCTGAACAGGAGTAGCATCTCCCTGGCAGGAGACAGACGGGCAGGAGGTGATGCCCAGCCGGCACATTGACAACAGGGCAGATCTGCCTCACGTGAGGCACAGACGCTGCCGGGGCCCTGACGCCTGGCGACGGCCGACTGCTCCCCTGAAGGGCAATGCGTGGAGCAGCTTCTCCTCAGAGCGTGCAGTTTGGAAACCAAGGACAAGCGGCTTCTGTTCCTGAAAGGTGCCGGGTTTTAACGCCAAGCCAGCTGGAGCAGCAGGAGAGTACTTCAAAAGCGATTGCTGTTCACTCCAGTGAACAGCAGAGAGGGTTTCAGAGCCTCTCTGTGCCTGGCACTTCAGGAACACTGACGTCTCGCAGGGGGCTGCAGAGAGCTGCCTTGGAGGAAAGGACATCAAACAATAGGCCAGTGATAGCTCCAAATACAAACGTGGGGTGAGGCAGGAGGAAAGCCCATGTTTTCCTTCAGGAATCCCCACCTGGGCTTTGCTCGGCTCAGCAGAGCACACTGAGCACACAGAGCTCAGCCCTTGGTGGCCCCACCTTGGAGCAGCTCCTGGCTGTGGGTCTTATCCTTTCATTCATCCATTAGAAACACAGGATTGGTGAAGGATGCTGCAGGCACTCATGATTATACTTGCCCCCCTCCACAACATCGTTTTTTTAGCACTTAAGGCATGAAGAACAGATTTACTCCGCATCTCCCCAAAGACGATCTCAAATCGTTGCAAATAAAGTCCATGTAACACTTAACCCTGGCAGATAGGCACCATCACGGCTATTTATGAAGAGAGGGAAGCCCAGAGAGGTTTGCTGAGCTGCCCAGGACAAGGCTGTGAGCCAGGGCCAAAATCAGCCAGGAAACCCAGTTCTCCCTGCCCTCTTACATTGGACATTTCATCATTTTGATCTTCTCTTTCCAACTTCTTGTGTCAAAACACAGGATCCAAATTCCATTTCAAGGAAGAATTACAAAAGCCCAACACAACCAACTGTTATCCCGTTCTGTGGCTCACATGTTGGCTCTCCCCAGGACAATCGCCTCAGCAGAAGAGCTCCTGGCTGCTCTGCCCAGGCCAGCTGCTGGTTTCAGTGTACTTTGGTACAGATATTTGCTTGCTTCTTTTCTTTGTCTTTTTTCTTCCCTTCAGGGCTGCATCCTCAGGAGCTGCTCCTCTGCTCTGCCCAGGCCAGCTGCTGGTTTCAGTGTACTTTGGTACAGATATTTGCTTGCTTCTTTTCTTTGTCTTTTTTCTTCCCTTCAGGGCTGCATCCTCAGGAGCTGCTCCTCTGCTCTGCCCAAAGCTGCTGCCTGCACCCCTGTCAACACCCATCAGTGCAAACCACCGTGAATGGGACTTGAACCCAATGTGAACCCACACAGGCTCCCCGGGCAAACTGTGTCAGCAAGACGTGTCCTCCAAGTCCTGATCTAAAGGGTTGTGAAAACAGCCAGAGAAGGTGCTGGGAAACAAAACTGCAGGAGGCTGAACGGGGAACAGATCTCACACTGGAGGGCATTGGAGACAGAAAATAAACCCTCTCCTCCTTGTCTCACGTGCTGCATTACCTTAGCAACAGCTTCGTTTTTAGAGGTACCTGGTCACATTCAGATCTCCAGGGGCAGTGAGGCCCTGGTGAGGGTGCCCAGAGAAGCTGTGGCTGCCCCATCTCTGGAAGTGTCCAAGGCCAGGTTGGACGGGGCTTGGAGCAGCCTGGGATAGTGGAAGGTGTCCCTGCCCATGGCAGGGTGAAATTGGACGATCTTTAAAGTCCCTTCCAAGCCAGACCATTCTGTGATTCTGTGAGTGCTGTTCTGGTCATGTTGAAGCTGAACAACCTCAAGCCCTGCAACACCTGCTGAGTGTTGGCGTTGGAGCACACAGCATCACGTCACCAACGTTTGCTTCCTCTCCTGAGGCACAGAACGAGGCATGCAACCACCTGCCACCATCCCACTGATCACCAGCTCCTAACCACGAGGGTAGGAAGCACTACCTGGGGAAGACCTGCTAAGAAATCCCACTCTCCCACTGCTAACACTGCTGCTGTCACACCGGCACGTTTCCTGCACCACTTCTGCCACCTGCCAAGGAGCAAAATCAATCACTTGCTTCTGAAGCAGGCTGCTCTGGCACAAACCTGTGACACCTGCAAAAGCCCCACCAAGCAGCTGTGTCAAAGCCAGCCAGCAAATGCACACGACACAACCTGAAACCACACAGCCCAAATGGGTGTTTCTGACCCGGTACATGGCTTCCAAGATAAAATGAGGAACTGACACTTCCACACCCACTTCATCCCCACAGCTAAAACTCTGGGGGCAAGGAAAGCAGGATCAGCACCTTGGCTGACTGGAAAGAAGATAGTACGTGGCCTTGTGTCAGCTCAGGTGGGCTGGTGGCTGCAGCTCCTTCAGGCACATAAAACTGGCAGCACCCACTGGGTGCTCTAGTGTGGCCCAGCCTTCCCCTGCCTGAGAGGCTGCAGAGGAAGCAAGGGAGAGGATTTTATATCAAGACTGTCTCTTGTAGCCACCATCTTTCCATCTGACTTCTACCAGCCTTTGGTTCAAGTTCTCCAACTCAAAGAAGAGAGATATTGCTGCTTCCCCACCTCAGAAAGCTGCTACAGAGCTTAGGTAATGATGGGGGGTTTGGTCTCTGAGAATGTGGGTTACAGGAAGTACCCAAAATGACTTGTTCAGTTTTAGCCTTTGTTCCCAGAGAAGAAAAATCCCTCCTGCAAGGAGGACAATCAGATCCACTGGCTTGCAAAAACCAACACGCATGGACTTGGCTTCTGTCATCCTAAGCAAGGCATTATAAACTGGAAATTAAAACCAAGTCTGATCTTCGGTTTCTTTGGCTCCTTATTTCACAGTTTCACCTGGAAAGAGGCAGCAGAACTGCTTGTTCCCCTGATGTTTCTGGGGCCGTGGTAAAACCAGGTCTGGTTCCAGGCTTTTAGAAGAAACCTGAGTGTATCCAACACCACACAAATGCACCACTGTGTGATTTACTGCCTTCCTGTCTCACTGCAAGACAAAGCATGAGGGGCTGAATAGGAGAAAAAAATGTACTTGTGCGTGCAATCCAAGAGAATCTCATTTTCCTAGAGTTCAGGCAGGGCACCTCCTCCTACAGAAGCCAGTTTTCCTTTCTCTCAGCAGTTAAAGTGCATTGACCCCAATTCAGAGCTCTGGAGAAGATTCAAATACAACTCCCTCACTTTGCTGCTAAAATTGCAGGGTGTACATCGCCACTCCTCTGTGTGTCAGAGCTGAGCAGCCTGCTCCATTAGCACTGTGAGATGTTAATTAAGGCAGAGCAGGGGATAGGCACTCACTGGACATGGTGTGCCCACCTTTTCTGAGAGGTTAAGGAACGCCATAATTATCTGGAGCAGCCGAGTGCTGAATCCCTGACATCCCACATCACCTCTGACCCCAGTGTTACAACCTCCTTTTTTAAACAAAGAGTCGGAAGGACATTCCCTCTGAAACAAACCCCACTGTCCGCAGTCAGAGGGTTGGATGGAGAAGGTGGCATATTCTATATTTCCCCTACAGCCTGGACTTTGAATAGGGTTGCAAAAACAACCGTGCACCTCTTGTTCGGCCATGTGAGTGTAAATGGTTTGGTTTGACCGCTCTAAGCTGTAACATCTCTTCCTGTAGCATTCAGCCACCATCAAAGCAAGACATTTCAACGACTTCAATTTGCATATTTTAAGAATTTGCATTCCAATAAAAGTCATAAACCAAGGAATACTAAGTTTTCTCATGGAGTGAAAACACAACTGTTTGTCCAGATCCTCCAGATGCAAGAAGGGTCCAGGCTGGTCAAATCCCTCAGAGCTTGCACCCTGCTCCCCTGCACAGCACCAGCAGATTGCTTTTTTTGCCTGTTTTTTTTTTTTTTTTTGCCTGTTTTCAGCTGTGCTGAGGACCTCATAACTTCCCTGCAATAATTCTGCAGCCATCTCCGGATAATACATTTACTGCTGGTCCCACGCTGAGCAGTGCAGATACAGCCGGTGCTGGTGATGTGTCAGCATCCCCATGGCAGGAGGGACCTGGGAGGTTTGATGACGAGATGGGAATCCTTCCCCCGGGAGTCCTCCTGCACTGACCAGGTTAGGAGACACCAGGAGCTGCTGCTGCCCCTGCACAGTTCAGTTCTTTGGAAATTAAGGCCTCAGCGAGCAGCAAACGAGGATGTGCTCAGTCACCTGGAGGGTCAGTGCTTGGGGCACCTGATGCCATGGGGGTGCCTGGCATGTCTCAGCTCACACAGGCTGAGAAGGGAATGATCTCCCTTCCCCTCCCTGAAGGCAACTCTTTCTCCCCGGTTAAGACACCACATCCTCTTCACATCTAACCCAGCCAGGCAAAAGAGCCCAAGAACTCGCAAGTGCAGCACCCCCACACCCACACCAACCCTTTTCTCCCGCACACACGTTTCAGAGGCACAAAATTTCCCAGCTCCTAATCAATCAGTCCTCTCTTAACGAGCACTTAGCATCCAAATTACCTTTCCTAAAGGCCATTTTGCAGAGAAGGGTTTCCCGTTGTCATCCAGTCTGCCTCTGCTGCCTTCCAGGAGCTCATAAAACAATTATTGTCCCACTGCATTGTCGCCTCAGCTATGGATGCAGGCAGCTGATGAGATTGATTGCTTCCACAATACCCAATTAACCCACTCAGTCTGCAAACGATTGACTTAATCAAAGGCAATTAGCGCTTGAATGGCTACAGCAGACAGAAAGCCAGGGTTTAGTGGATGATTCAGATAACATTGTACAGACACCTCCTTGGCCTTCTAAGGGAAAACGTCTTCACTAACGCTCAGCTCAGAGCTGGAAGTAGATGAAACCTCAGGTCGGTGGTGTGAGGTGGCACAGAAAACACAAGAGAGTAGGAACACACACTTCCCTTTACCGCTAAAAGGGGAACTTGCAATGATTGATGTTCCCTTTTTCCTACTTTTGCTGCTCATGCAGGGTCCAAGCACCAAGCAGTTGACCAGACCTCAATGACCAACAGGGTCCTGAAAGGTTAACTTGCCTCTGATAGTCAGATCCAGTCCTCTGAGCAAGTCAAAACTCTTCTACAAAACCACCTTCAATGTTAATTTCTTCCACAGCATCTTCTCCCACATTGTAAAAAAAAAAAAAAAAAAAAAAAAACAAACCACCCCGAAAGACTCAGTTTGGAGGCAGGACCACGTCCCTATAAAAAAANAAAAAAAAAAAAAAAAAAAAAAAACAAACCACCCCGAAAGACTCAGTTTGGAGGCAGGACCACGTCTCTATAGAAATACAGGTGTCAGTGTCCTCAGGGATTGTTTTTCCTCTAGACAAATCACCCCAAACTGGCACAGCTGAGACAAGACAAAGCCCCACCACAGGAAGGTCAATCAGAGCAACCCATGACACCTAAAGCAGAGGGCAGAGATAAGTTCAGATCATGTGAGGAACAACTTCAAGGCTGAAGCCAAGCATGGAAAACCAGCTCCCCAGATCACTGCAAAAAGACATTGTCCTCTTGCTTCATCTTGATTCTGTGATGGAAAAGGTGCTCCCCAGCTGCTCGGATCAGTATGGAAAATGGAGCCCAATGCACCATCTCTATGGGAAGATCACGGGGCTGAGCTTAACTACACATCGAGATCCTGAGGCTGACAGAAAGAAGAGGAGGTCTGTCCCCACACACAGGCGTGTGGCATTTAAATGCCAGGTCCGTCCCTGGCTTTCCAGTCCCAGTTAATCGTGAATACACTTGCATTGATGGCTCACAGCTGAAAATCCAAATTGCTTCTAAGCAAAGCCCCAATAATAAAGCCAAAATCCATTAAGCCTGTGATGTTTGCCACTATTTAAATCTGATTAAAATTGTGCATGACACCACTAAGCCGAACAGTCAGAAAACGCTCCTGTCAAGTCTGATGTTCCTCCGTGTAATCCAGACCCCCCTCCTTTCACCGGGTTGCCAGCTAAAAGGAGCTGTAATAAGAGATCATGTATCTAATCCAGTTTCCTAAGCTGTTTTTAACTGGTTTCTTTAATCACATGTTACGATTCCCTACGGAGCAGCTCTCAGGTGCATTAGCACAGCCGTTCATACTCCCGGGAGGTATCTCCGATGGCATCACCTTGCCCCTTGTGCCGACTGAGTGCAGCAGCAGCAAGGCACACAGGTGCCTCTGCAGAGCTTGGGAAGCCACCCGTGGGATAAAAAAACGGGAAATCACGGCAGCAGGGGGTGACAGCCACTGGGCAACCAACTGCAGGGTAAGGTGGTGCAAAGGACACTCATCAGAGAAAAAACTTCTTCTGGAAGAGCAATATTGACCTGCCAGAGAGCACTCACCTCCTCTGAAAACGCTGCGTGGGAACAAGCATCAGGGGAGAACACCAAATTATACAATTCCCAAGTCTTCACCTGACTGCTGCAGGCGTATCAGGTTTGATAAAGAAGACAGCCACATCCTGTCTTTTATCAGTTTATCTTATAATTGACCATCGATACAGTACAACTTCCGCGGTAACTTAATTACTGAACAAGTGTTTACATATTAAAGATAAGAACACAGCTGGCTGCTGCAGCACAATTCAATTGTATCTGCTGGGAGATGTTACAACCCCTTGCTACAGAAAATGTCTTTACTGGAAGCCTTGCACTTACATTGCTGAGAATTGAATGTGGAATCTAATTTTACTTGGAAATCAAATGCTTCCTCTTCGAGTGGCATCCCTGCAATACCCACCTGGGAGCTGCTGGCTGCTTGGAGAAAAAAACCCCTGTTCCAGGTAAACAACCTTCAGGTTTTGATCTTTTGAAGCCAGTCTTTCACAATGAAAGGCAGATGAAAGCTGGGAGGTTCCCAGTGTGGCGTTCATCCCATTTACCAGCACCGAGTGCACTCAAAGCCTGATTCAGCTGGAAAGCTGGGAGAGAAAACGTTTAAGGGCAGGCACGCGGTCCTAACTCACAATAACATCCTGCAGCAGCTCACTTCAGGAGCTGAATTCTGACAGCCAAACCACTCCCAAACCACAAGGCAAGGATCCTCCTTGGGCAAGACATAAACACTCCAAAAAATCCTCGCTGCAGCCACCGCGAGTTATTGCACAGAAGCTGCACAGGAAGATGTCCTGCAGCCTTCCCTCCCTGCACCTGGAGGAGCCACTGCCACCGTCCCACACCGTCACCACCCCTGCCCAGGGATGCCCACACAGAGCTGGTCCTGCCTGGACCTCTGCAAGGCGAGGGAGAACCCACCTGCAGCCCCACCTGAACTGCAATGGCTCGTGCAGAAAGCAAAGAGGTGAGACACTGAAAGAGGGCGAGGAACCTTGACACCCTCCTCATGCACCACAGTGGGATTCACCAACCTACAGCTGCTGGGGCTTCAGCTCAAAACACCTGCAAAGCACCAGGAACCACCTGAAGGTCCGGGTTTTACACAGGCATCCTCAAACCACACCTATGGGATCAGGCCAAAACAGTCTCTGAGCCTGACGAGCTTTAGATGGGTGTCTTCCCCACACCAATAAATAAAACCTCAGCCTAGGCAGCTGCTCACACAGATCACTCCAAGCAAGGGTGAGATGAATTTAAACCCCCAACAGCTGTAGAGAAGTCAGCAGAGAAGTTCACCACAGACTTTAGATGGGTTTAGGGCTCTCTGTTCTGGGGCATCCTGGAATAAGGCATTCCCCCATGTAGGCAGCATTTCCATACACTCATAAATCACAGAAACCCATTCTCACACACACGTAACATTCCTCTTCTCTTGCTCTGAAGAGAAATCCAAATGGCTTCGAGCAGATCTGCTGCAGTGCTGCTAATGGCTCCTGAATGTCTCTTATTGAGCGTTCAATGCATTTACAGTGAAAACTTCATACAGGAAAGGAGAATTTTTTAATTTAGGACTCGTTCCTGCCCTGGCTTCTGGTGTTCCAGCTGTCCCAGAAATCAGCTGGTACACGATGCTCTGGCAGCTGTGCTATCAAGGGAGGAGCATTTGGCAGCGCAGCCGCAGCCTCCAGGTTGCACAAGGACATTTGCACACCTTGGTTTTTCTAAAACTATCACCTCCCATTCCCTGGAGCAGCATAATCCCACTTAATGAACTCCTGGAATTATATAAATCAAGGCTAAATTCTGTTCCAATAAATCATTGACCAAAATTCCCACTGACTTGGCTAGGCTGAAATTTTTTCCTCCACCCTCTGCAATGCATGAGAGTTCGAAATTCACTCCCTGCTGAGCAGCCTCATTGTCTTTTAGGTATTTTGGGGATACGCTGTTTGCTAGTGCCGTGCCACATACCCACGTCCCTGAGGGGCTGCCCTGGTTATGAAACTGGAGGTGGCTGCTGTGTCTGCACCTCAACAGCAGCAGCATTTATAAAACCAGTCCCATTTACCCAGCTGGGGAGGCACCTCCCTGTCTCATTTCAGGGTAAGCATCTGAGAAGCGGGGTGTGGACAGCTCCTGTGCTGCAGCCTTCCCTGCTGCACTGGAGATTTCAAGGGGAAAACTCGTGTGAGCTCGCTACGGGGGGAAAATGCAGGTGGATGTGGGCTGGTGTTGGTAAGAAAGAAGCATCAGCAAATGCTCGTGTTTCTGAGTCGAGGCTGATCTAACTCAGCTACATCTCTGGCAAACTCCAGAAAAAGACATGACCTCACCCTGGAGAATGTTCTTTATCTGGTGAGAGACAGAAACCGCCCGGCCCTGTGCAGGTCTCCAAAGTGAAACGGATCTTTCTTTAGTAGAAATCTAATTAAGCTACCATGAGTTGCCATGAAAACAACCTTTTCCATGTTCTTTGTTATCCTATTGCTTCCTAGTCACTCCCTTCTCATTAGGGGAAGAAAGATGCCCCAGCCTTTTGGTCCTGTGTCATTACTCAGGGAATGTGAATGTGCACAGTATAAAATCACTGAGAAACACCAGACCCGGGGCACCAAGAATTACCCTCATAAAGCACAGGAAATACAAAGGGATGGTTCTCCTATTCTTTCCTTAAATGTTTATCATCCAAGACATGGAGAACAAAGCCTTATACTTCTCTTCAGCTCTCTCCAATTGGTATAGGTCCATTTATCGACTGCAAAAACTCAAGGTTACAGGAACAGGCAGCCTGAGCAATATCCAAATACACTGTTTCAAGTTGGTTGACCTCAACAGGGAAAGCTCAAGGACAGGAGCAAGTCATGATAATTATAGTTGGGGTGTTTCACACATTTATTGATCTTACAGTCTATCCCCAGCAGGCAGACTGACTCCTGGGAACAGCTCAGGGCATCCCCAGGGAGCATCCAGAGCACACCCCAAAACACAGGCAGCACATTCAGCTGCCGGAGGCAGGAGGGGCTCAGACCACCTCACCCATGAGAAACTGCAGTACTTCAGCAAATTCAACCAACCTCAAGCTGACCACAAATTCAGTGCTTTTGATTCAAGCTGATAAATGTAAATATTTCTGTTAAGGATGACACAAAATGAAACAACATTTCTTAGGTATGCTTTTTTGAGAGGGGGGAAAAACCCCCAAGAAACATTTTGCACAAAGTCCTTAGACGGAGAAGAAAAAAAGACCAACCCCCAACTATTTAAAATTTCATGGGGCAGCCCTCACCCCTTCCAGCAAGGCTCACTCCCACGCTGCTCTGCTTCCCCTGCATCGAGCATCGCTGCTGCCTCGCTTCTTGCACGAGAGCTGCTGCTCCTTGGCTAATTATAGAAGCTTGGACCAGAGCTGTGCTGAAGGCAGCTTGACAGAACCAGCTGTTAAAATTACAGCTGGATCCTAAACTAGCTGTGAGCATCCAGCTTTAGCTCGCAGTGGTGCTACCCCCTTCCCAGAGCCGGCTGCCAACGCCTTGCTTGGCCAGCTGCTCCTCCTCCTCTACGTTCAGACCCACAGGTCCTCACCTGCAATTTTTGGCTGCCTAAATGCTTTTCTGCTTTAGGGGACTTGAAGACATCAGAGTATTTCTCTTTGCTAGATGTTTTTCTTCCTACAGCAGCTATCTGTAAGATCCATCACCGCCCCATCACTTTGTCACTGCAATGTTCATGGATTTCCTGGAAAGCATAACAGCAGTCGCTGGCCTCTTGCCATAGCTCAGAGAGACAGAAAAAATAAAAATGCACCAAATTTAACTCCAAAAGACAAGCTTTTGCATTTGGAGCCCTCTCCTTTGCCTTCTGGTGGCGACTTTGTGCGGTGTCTCCTTAGCAAGGCTGGGGAGTGGTGCAGCATCTTCCTCTGATTCCCACGGAGCCCCAGGAGGCGGCAGTACTCTTTCGGAGGGGTTTGTACCGAGCCTGAATCAGCACTTCCAACCAGCTCCTGAAAGGCACTGAAAGGCTTCTCCAGCTCCTGGTCATATGATGCCAGTCCTGTGGAAACGTCAGCGCATCCCGGCATGGGAGCGATGCCACATGTGGGTCCCTGTCACAGGCCTGCTCCCCTTGTGCAAGAAAAAATAATAGTCAGATAAACCACGCTGTGATCTCCCCTTGCATCCTCCTCCCGAGTTCAGTTCGTTCAACAGCCCTTTGATGTGCCTTGTCTTCGCTGCAGCAAAGTCCTGTTTGATGTTTACACCACTTGTATTGCGAAGCTGCCGACACGGAGCGAGGCTGAGCGGGACCCACCACAGGCAGCTCTCCAGGAGAGCCCTTCCCTCCCCAGCCCTGCCTGGACCCACTGAGGATGCTGCAGTCTGGGTGCTGTCAGTCTGGCCGGGGGCTGCATCTGCTGCTGGTTTCTTGAGTGGATTTTTTCAAATGGATGCATTTCCTTCCAAGGCAGTTTGGCTCAATATTCGGTCACTCGCTGTGTGAGTTTTTGCTCTGCTCGGGGTGAGGCTGCAGAGAGCAGAAGTGACCCACAAAGCATCAGCCCCCATCCACTTCCCGTGGTAGCAGTGCGAGGGGACACCAAGGCAGACGAAGAAGCAGTCATTTGTCTTAAAGCAATGACTGCATTTCCCTCAAACCTCCAAGGAGGGGATGGGGAAAGGTTTCTTGGAGCAAGTCCTGACACGGAGCTGTGTAATGTGAATGCACTGAGGATTACACTGGGAAGACATGAAAAAGAGACTGAAAGGAGACTGAGCATCAGCAGTGGGGTCCCATCTGCTTCAGCTGAACATACTTTTCTGTAGACTTTCCTCCTTCAACCATTTCAATGTTCCTCCAGAGCCTTTCATCTTAAACTCTTCCTCCCTATTAGACAAAAGGTTTTTTGGGGGAAAAAAAAAAAAACAAACCCAAAACAAACAACCCAGGCCTTAATCCCCCTTTTCTGTACCCAAACTCCACAGCACAAGTGCCAGGGCACGGAAGCCACACTTCACACACCCCCACTGGGGTCATGCCCTGCTCCTGGGGCTGCAAACGTCACACCTGACGCACGGCAGGTCCTGCACAGGTGAGGAGTGAGCGTGGGGGCTCAGACCCACCGAGAGGGGCTTCGCCAGGGTGTGGGGAGGGGGAGCAGCTCCCCCCGAGCCCGGCTCCCAGCGTGACTCAGGTCCCGGCCGGCGGCTGATGTCAGTGCTGAGAACAGAAGCCTCTCTGTGGCTCGGCAGCATGAGAAGGAGGTTTCCGTGCCAGGCAAGGTTGCTCGCTGGAGGGATGCTCGTGCTTTAACCCGCTCCTGACAACAGCACAGCAGCCTCCAGTGACCTTGGTGCTGGGCTGGGAGAACTGCAGGGTTTGTAACTCCCGTCGGGCACTCACACCCCCAGCCCTCTGATGGAAACCTCTGGACAGGGGCTGCTTTTTAGGGGCATCTGCACAGCACCCAGAGCACTGGATGCTACCTGCACATAACACTCTTGTGCACCCCTGAAATGTTAAAACACTCTTATGCTCCCTTGAAAAGCAAATAGTGGAGGCTGCATCCTTTTTGGAGAGGGCTAGAGCCCCGCTGCCACTTAGCCTGACATCCTGCATCCCTCCCTGCCATGCTCCCCACTGCTCCAACAACCACAAAGAGAAGCACCAGCAGAACTTGCACAGCACCAAGCTCACAGCAGGCTGCAAAACTCAGCCAAGAAGCCAAATTCCCTGGTACACTCCCTGCCTGGCTGTGATGCCAAATCACTTTATCCTCCAGGACACTGAGACAGGGCAGAGGTCCGTGCCAAAGAGGTGCAGCATCCCTGTGCCCTGGGCTCCTCATTCAGACACAAACCCAGCCCGTGGAGAGATCAGTCCCACCTTCAGCTGCCCTGGGTACAGCCACACACTGCCAGGGTGCAGCAGTGCCAAGCAGAGGAACGCTCCTGGTGTCAGCTGGGAGGAGTGAAAATGCTGCCAGACTCTGGGACCCTGCAGCCAAGCCCTGACAGACAAGGGCAGGACTGAGGTCAGAGATTTGTAACACAGTTTCGCTGAAATCCAGTAGGAGCCAAACCTGGTGCTTTGGTTCAGCCAAACACCGCAATCGGCTGCTGGGAATTTACTGGAAAGGGTGATCTAACAGAAGGCACCAGTGATGCAATCCAAGCACCAACATGCACTGCAGGGAACTGGTGTCATGACTTCCTAGCACAAAACATCTCCCCCTCCATGCCCAAATCTCTGCTTCGCAAAAGCCAACATGAATTCTCGACAAAATACCAGGCTACCTTGATTTTTGCTGCTTTTTAACCACGCTGCTACTATTTTTTTATTTCCATCTCTAGGTCTATGAGGAATCTTCTTACAAGGATTGGAAAGAGGGGCTAAGACAGCACAAAAAAGCATCCCACAGTGAGGGATGCTCCACAGATCCCATGACAGCCGCATCTTCCCGACACGCGCTGCTGCCCTGAATCACAAAAACAAGCGCTTCCCATCAGTGAGGGGCAGAGCAGAAAATTACGGAGCTTCTCTCAAAGCCCTGCTCTAATACTTGAGCCTTTCAAGCATCAGAAGAGAATTTAATCCATTTTACAACTAGCATCAGATAACAGTGACATTAAAAAGCAGTCGGAACCAAGCAGCAACTTCTTTTTGAGTCTATTAAGTAGAAATAAATTAACTTATTTCTTTATATTGAAAATTCCTCTCTACGGACTAAGATCAAGGCCTGCTGAAGCTTTTGACAGTTCCGTTTGCCCATCAGCCACATCTGCATTGAGGTTAAATAGAGATTTACACTCACAGAAACTTCTGAAAAACTCAGACCTTTGGATCAAGATGCAGCCAGTATTTTCAGAAGTTCAACTCACAAAATGTTACAAGAGCCAGTTATAATTAGGCTTTTTCTACATTTCTATATATGGTGTAAATCAGGAGGCAAGCCACTGGCATTACAGGAAGCATGCCAGCAAAAAAGCAGAATGAGGGGAAAATAAACTCTTTATTTGCATGATCCTATTCACTTTATGGACACGTAATGCAGCCAGGGCTTTAAAGGCCATTTATAAATCTGCAGCATTATGTGGCACTAAAGATTTTACTGCGGTATTCAGAGTCTAATGTGAGCTGGTGTTTACACAGCGACATCTCAAACCTCACTGCCCTCACCAGAAATACCTCCGTGGCCATGGCTCGGGTTTGGGTACACCAACACAAACATCGCCACCGCTCCGCAGAGACTCCGCCACCGAGCAGGTCGCGAGGATCAGAAACTTGATTTTGTTTAACAGAGTGCTCACGGCCCAATTACAAACCACCCCGAGCTGCCATTGCAAAGCCAGGGACACGAACTGGTGGATCTGCTCCGGCCTCGGACACTCGGACACTCGCGGGGGCTGCCCCGGGTTGGTGCCGCAGCCCCTCAAACAGAGGGCGGGAGGAGCCACGGTGGCTTCGCTCCCACACCAAAGGCTATTTTTAGCACGAGGAGATGTTGTCCCTCTTAAGGGACTGGGGGAAGGGAGAAGAGGTTTAAGAGAAAAAAAAAAAATAGATGCTGAAGTATTTCTGTACCTTGTCAGGTCAGAGGAGAGAGGCAGAGCCCTGCCCCGCGCCGTGGCCAGGTACACCTGCCCTCGTCCCGGCAGCCACGGCATGGAAACGATGGAGGATTATTTCACACACACACCAAAACATTGCCCAAACCAGGCAAATGCCACCCACCCCTTGGAAGACAGTGGGATGCTCCTGCACACCCCAGTGCACCCCGGGCAGGTGACCTTGCTCTGCACCACTGCGCTCTCCTACAGCACACGGCGCCTGGACAAAGCGCGGTGAGATGCTGCTGATAACCCTCGACATGGTTGCTTTTATCTCGTGGTTTCTCTCATTGCTCCTGTGAGCTCTGTTTCCTAAGGAACCAAGGCTGATGTGAGCGTTGCTCATCCATCTCTCCCTGTGGCTTCTCAGCATCTTGGATAATTTCAGCCAGATGTGGCTCCCTGTAGCTGCTGAACGCTCCAGTCTTTCTCGCTTATAAAGCAACGGGGTAATTTACACACTTAAAACATCGTCCTCATCCCTGCGTTTTGCAGAGCCACCCTTCTGGCAGGGCACTGCCTCTCCTTCTGTGAGGGGCTGGCATCTGCCTGCTCTCACCTTACACCCCACCATACCCCCACCCTGCTCCGTGTTTGTACAGTGCTTAGCACAGCATCACCCTGACCGCGCTCAGACCTTCACCGCGGAAAAGCCAGGAGAGCTGCCCTGCAGTTGGTGGAAATATAAAGAGGAACATTAGCCAAGGATGTGGGCTGCACTTGGGGAAAAAACAGCAGTGAACTAAATCTTCCCGGTGGTCTGCGTGAGAGAAGCTGAGACGGCAGCTGGCTGCCATCCTGACCACACACATGAGCTGGCTCAAATCCTTCCCAGTGCTAAAAGCAGCTCTTGATTTAGCTGACAACACCTTAGCAAGAATAGAGTTTTGGTTCCTGTCTTTTATTTAACATGCATGTCTGGTGTCTTGTCAGCAGTTAAAGGATGCTACAGGAAGCACCTATGGCACTTCTTCCCACCTGCAAGGAGCTGGTTTCACACAACAGCTGTGCCTCACCCTTATCAAGTCATTCCCACAGGGTTTCTCCCTACCCACAGGCGTGATGCTCTGACCACAGAGCAGGTCCAGTGAGAGGGAGCAGTGTCCCACATCAAGACTTTCAGACAGCATAAACTGGCACAAGAAATCGGGAGAAAACCCCAACAACCCACTTTTGCCCCTCTTGCACCTCTCATGGGAGCCCAAATCTGGGAACGCTCTGCTGCCACAACCCTGATACTCCTACAGTGCCCTGAACTGGGACTTTGGTCTTTGTTTAAACCTTCCCACCAGCACCCTTTTCTCTTCTGAGAAAAGGTTCAGCTGTCCTTCCCTGCAGCACGGGAGCTGCAGCCAAGCCCGAGCAGGGCCGTGATTTCCTGGCACAGGCAAACCTGTGTATGTGACAGGACACTGGAGAAAACACCTCTCTGGAGCAGCCCACTTCCCACCACGGCTTCACCCCCACCAGTTTGCAGCATCAAGACCTTGCAGACTGCACAGAAGGTGCCCCGTTCCCCTGAGCCTGCAGGCCCTCTCCACTCTCGCCCTCCCTTCTCGCAAACCCCCGCAGATCAGAAGACCCTGCCTGTCCCCAGCCACCCATCCTCCCACCCACACAGTGTCACCACATCTCCTGTCCCCACATCACCTCCACCCCTGGGCTTTACTGCACGTGCTTGCAAAGCAAAGGGAGGGGATGGTTCTCGTGTGGCTTCACACCCCCTTCTGCACAAGCGTCTCCTTAAAGACCACGAGCGTTCAGGGCTTAGCAAAGGGCACCAGGAGCCCTCAAGCTGATGCTTTATTCCTTTGCTCAGTCTGATGTGCAGTAAAGCCCGTGCCCTCTGAGGCTGCCATTAGCACTGGTTTGCTCTCTGGGTGCTGCTCAGCCCTGTAATTTGCTTCTGAGGTTGTGAAACAACACACGGCAGAGCTGGTGTCGCTCTGACACCCACAGCTCCTCACTAGCTGGAGGAAATGGGGTAAGAGACAGCACAGGATCAGGTCTGTCAGCTAAAATAATTGGATTTTAACTGCAACACTGCTCACTGTTTTGTCTGATGAGGCCCAAAATAAACTGCATTACATCACTGCAGGTCAGACTGAGCTAAGAAGGGTCTCTTCCTCACACTGAGAAAGGACGTTTTTGTGTCCCCTGTGTTTTCTCCAGTGCTTTGCAGTCAGAGCTCCTTCCAACTGTGTGAGTGCAGGGGAAAATTAATGCAGACTGCTGCCCAAATTATGCAAGAGCCTCATGGAATGGAAAGTGCACATTAACAGATTTTACTATTTTAGGGTGTTCTTTTATGTCTCATAATTTATTTTGCCATCATATTTGCAGACAAATAGGAAACAACACATAAGCCAAGGAATTCTTAGGGTGCTGACAGAAGACAGTACAAGCAGATAGGGGCTTTCAGAGAAATGCTACCTGAACAAACCACAGCTCACCTGAATAATGACAACATGACCCAGTCCACAGTGCTATAAATACAGGAATACAATGCAACAGAGCCTAAAGCCCCGATCATCACTGACTTTGCTAACAGGCCCAAAATTTTGCCTGTATCTTCCAGCTTTCTCAGCAGCTCCAGTGGAAGCTCACAGGCCGGCTCAGGTTGCAGTAACACCACATCATCTTACTCTGCAACCCAACCGGTCATCCCAGCCATCTATGGAACTACCGGTCAAACAATCCCAGTCCTCCAAATTTCGCCCCAAAGCACAGGGTTTAAACCTTCTCCTGGTGCAAATCTGGATTCCCCCAACATTTTCATGGGACCTATGACAATTTTTATCAGCTGAAGACTTGCAGCTTCCCATGACCAACGAATGAAAGCGAAAAGTCAAAGTTCAAAGAGCAAACAATTCCCTTTTGCTCTCTCTTGGCCATGTTCCCATTCTCTCCTCTGTAACCTGAGATGCATCAGAGCAGCTGCACCTTGGCCAGTTTATACCATCACAGTGCTCCAGCCCTGCAAATACTATTCCCTTTTGCTTCCTCCACGTCCCCCTTGGTTAAAATAAACCCATTTGATTAAGAGAAATCAAAAGCACCCAAATGAACTAACTTTCAGCAGGCCCTTTGGGAAGCATTGCCATAACTGCTGTCTATCAACAGCAGTGGAAAATGTCCAAGCTTTTAAAACTGATCAAAATATTTTAAAAATGTATCAAACCTTGCAATTGCCTTGAGATACAGATCCAGACTGTGATGGCAATTACAACCATCCCGTTTCTAGGAGAATTCAGCACCCATGCCCCATTAAACTCTGTTAGAAGGGACAATTAGCGGAGACTGACAGTAATTTTGCCAGTTCATTTACCAGAAGGGATAAAGCCAACCTGAAACATGTTAATGTGAGAGTCTCAAAACTGGTATCGTTCTGTGCTGTTGCACTGCTAGAGAAAGGGATGTGGCCATGGTGTTAATTGGGATTCCTGGGGTGTAAATAATGTTTTGTTTCATAAAGTCTGGCTAGGGCAAACAAATTATTTAGCTCATACTACAGCTGAATGAAGAGCTCAAATGTCTAAGAAGGCGTATCTGAGAATCGATAGCGGATCACCGAAACATTTAATCACTGTTTTACTGATCTCGCTGCACTATCTGAATTCAAACTGACTCCTCACACTAAAATCAATGGTGCTGATACACTCATTAACAACAGAACCACCCGAGTCTGAAACACTAACTGGGGAGGAGCTGAAAGCTGGGAATAGCACATGGGCTTGTGCTCCACGGCTTCCTGGGGGAGCAAGGAACTCTAAAAACTCCCTCACAGGAATTTCCACTGCCATCTCCCACCGAGAGTAAGTGGCTGCGACTGCACACAACAGCACATCCCCAAGAGGGGACATGTCATTTAGGGACTGAGCCAAGACCCATGGATCCACAGCCATGACTCTTCCCAGGCTCAAGAGCTGGTTTCAATGCTCAGCACTGCCCACACTGGGGATCTCTGCACGTGGGAAGTGTCTTTGTTTCCCAATTCTGATCCTGCTACCTGGCATCGCTCTGTGTCTCACGAGGCGGATGTTTCCCAGCAGTCTGGGGGATCTGCAAGACCCTTTGGGGCAGCTGTTGCCTTTGCACCCCACACTGCCTCTTATTTATACCCCTCCCCAGCAGCTGAAGTTTGCTGCATCCTCCTGCCAGGCTTCCCTGCACGACTCTCTCAGCTCTGACCTGCACATCTGACACTCCTGTCCCGGGGCTCATTTCTCCTGAGCCTGGCAGTTCAGCTGTGATAGCTTCTGCTTGGCCCCTACAGGCTCCAGACAGTCTCTCCCCAAAGGATATCCTGAAAGACACTGAATTTCTGACCGGGGTTTCATCAGGCTGCCTGGAAAAGGATGTTGCTCAAAACTACTCCAATATAGCATTTTCTTATTTTTTATGCAATTATTGAGCAAATATCAGAATGCAAAACAGCCCCTGGGACTGGAAAATGGAATTAAATCTTCCAGCAAACATGAGAAAATGGATACTGACATTTCTATTAGCAACAAAACGTTTCATGCTTAGAAACTGGTAACCTGACACTGCTCCAGGGAATTCAGGAGGGTGAGGAAAAATGGTCTGAGACAGCACCAGGAAGAAACAGAGATACAGGTACACTCCAGTGAGACACAACGGGATGTGGGGTGGGCAGGAGGGCGCCCTGGTGTCGGTGCCACCTCGATGTGTTCACAGACAGTTCAGGTCAACAATGGAAAGCAAGAGCCCAGACCCTCTGTCACCCCCACCGTGCTGAGCCCGGCAGGAACAGGCAGCGGAGGTCCAGCACCGTGAACAGCACAGTGACACAACCACCCCCATTTCACTGGAATGCTGCAAGAACTGTCCAACACACACGGGAACATTTCTGCTGGGGACATGGCCTGGCGGTGGCCTTGGCAGTGCTGCGTTAATGGCTGGACTCAACCTTAGGGGTCTTTTACAACCTAAATGATTGTGTGACGTTCAGTGTGCTGCTTTCCTACAGGACACAGGGGTTTCCCTGGGCTCCCTTCTCAGGACACAGCCCCGGGAAACAACAACCAACTCCCAGCCTAACAGCCCAAGAGCTGAAAACAGCAGCATCATCAATGGATTTGCAGGGCAGTCTGGATGAAGGAGCACTTTTTGGCACAGGGTGAAGGACAGGTGGGCAGCTACAACTGGGGGCTGCAATGGTGCAGCAGAAGGGAGAAGTTGGCAGTGGAAGTTTGGTGTGTGCATCCCCAGCTTTGTTTTGCTGTAACATCACCCTGGCCCCCCTAAGGAGGAGCCACCTGGCCAGAGCTCCCCCTGAATTTGCTGTCCAGAAGAACCAACAAATGACATCCCAGCTGCACAGGTTATTTGCGTGGCTCCTACGCTGGATTTTAGAGACAGTGCCATTCTCAAAGACAATACACATCCTAAAATCACTCCTACACCACTCACATGATGCCCACCAGCCTGCTTCCCCTCCCCTCCTCCTCCCCAGAGCACTGCTCACTGAAAATGGCCCACCCTCTTCTCTTCTATTCTGTGTTTAATGGCTTTTGAACTTCAAAGAGAGGTGAGAAAACCCTATCACTTCAGCATGCAGTTAAATGTTATGCAGCCACATTACTGAAGAACACCTACAAAATACGCTGCTAAAATAAACCCCCCTTTGAATTCTTCTCATAATATCTTTCAGAGAGCTCAGAACATGCTGCCCTTCTTCCCACACAGCACTGAAGCACCTACTTCACTTTAACCAGGTACACACTCTTCTTGGAGTCAAAAGGACTCATCCTGTGCTTAAAATTATGCATTTTCCTCAAGTACTTGGTTGAATCCCAGCTTTTAGATCCAGAAGTTGCACGGTAGAGATTGGAAACATTCTTGATGGGTGAGTATTATACATACATTGGCAGATACATTCCAAAATTATCTAAGAAATAAAACTATTTATTGTTAAGAGAACACGTCCGACTCCAGCAGACAGCTTTTTTAAAAACCTAAAAACGCACCTAACGTACTCTCTATGAATATGGATACTCCCCACACACTGTGTGCCTCCTGTACACAACACAGCAGAGCTGAAATGCTCTAAACATAAATTGAGAATATATATGAGATCAGAATTTAATTGTGGTTTTCATAGCAGCAAACTGCTGGAGCTACCTGCATATTATTAGTCTTGAAAAGCATCATGAAAATAATATTTTAACCTTTAATCTGTAACACGGTCTTTGCTAATAAAATTATCCCAGAGTCATCCAAGCACATAGCTGGTGTCAACTACTTAAAATGCAGAATAAATTAAATGCCACTTACATATAGCAAAGAAATACCCAGCTAATTTCATGCACTTTCAAGCTGGTGCAGCCACACAACAAATACAATTGAGTTCTGTGTCTCCTCTTCAAACCTTGCCCTTCTGCAAGAAAAGCATCCAACCCAGTGCTCTGCTATCCCAGCCCCTTGCAGGGCCACTGTCACCCTGAAGCACTGTGGAAAGAGAGTGACAGATACTTGGGAAGAGTGGGGGACGTGGTGCACACACCCACCACTATCCCAACCAGGCTCAGAGTGCCACTTCATCCTTCCAAAGCAAAAGTCACCTGGATGACACAAACATCCTTTATCTCCACTTCAATCCGGCTCCACATCTCCTGCTCCCAGGAACAAACCCAGCGGTGCTTGGTCTGACCTCCTCCTGGTGAACAGCCCGTGGAAGTCAACAGAAAGACTCTCGACAACTGATTTGTTTCCATCAGGTATCAAAATTCCCAATATTCCAAATCAAACACAGGGAATGCCGGGAGGGACCTTTTGCAAGAGAGCACACTTACTTCTACTTAACAACATTGGGGCAATAACCAACACAAAGAACATACAAACAGAGAGGAAGAAAATGGAAGGTGCTGGACATCAAAAAACTTATCTGCCAAAAGTGTCTTTCGCTACCTGCAGAATAAGGCTCCTGCTTCTCACTGTGGATGAACTCTTTTCGTTCGTATTTGGCTCTGATCCACTGTTCCCGCAGCAGTCTGGAAAAAAAAATACAGAGAAAAGGCAACATGGTCCAAGATACATTAAGAAAGAAGCCAGAACCATTAATTCTTCCATCAAAATACAAGTGTGATTTAGAAGTCTTCCAAAAATTGCATTGTACAGACCAGAGTCAAGGGTTTCTTCTGCTTACTGCTGGACAACAATAAATCATTTCCTTGTACATCGAATTTTATTGGAAACTTATTTTAAAAAAATGCAAAGATTTAGCAGAACAGCCTGGCCCCACCCCCCCAGTCAGCCTCCGTAAAAAATTCCCTCAGTATATGAACCATTTTAAACCTAATTTCCTCAGACCGCATTCTTCAGTGAACAGGGTCAGTAAATGAAAAAACCCATCTAACTACATACAAAAGAGAGATTATTGCCCTGAAGATATCAATACAGAAGCAGAAGATGCTGAAAACCCATCTGGCCAAGCTCTTCCAAACTCACAGCCCACGGTGCCAAGTTTAAGAAAGCAATCTATGATGCATGGCAGAAAATATGATTCAAAGTCCTTTACTTTTAATACTGAAATGATACCAATGATTTATACACTGAGACCCCAATTTTCAAAAAGGAAAAAAGTACCCCAAAGATTATAATTATTTTTTTTTGCTATTTTATTTTACCATGAGTGCTTTAACCACTGAAGTAACTTTGATCTAGAATACGCTGGAAATTGCTTCGAACCATTTTTAACTGAACTTATTTCTTAATTGCCCTAGAACCCTAAATAGCCCAAGCAGGCAGATCACACACAGAAATAAAGGCATGTGTTATCCCAGCTTCACAGCAGACATTTTGGAGCAGCCTACACTGAAGACAGCAAAAGATCCCCCAGCACTGGGTGTGTTTCGTAAAACCATCACACTTCAACACATCAACTTCTCTGCCAATGAAAACTGTTCAGATGCTTAATCACCTTTTCTTTTTTGCTGATTATGCAAACTAAATGGTATCTTTTCAGCAGACACATCCCAGAAATGCTCAAAGAATATAAACATACAACACATTGTTTATGAAAATTCATCCGCAGGTACAGCAAGCACATTCAATAAATCTGCAAGACACTATCCAATGAAAACTGTGGCTGTGATTGGTTTCCTGGCAATAAAGGGGGCAATAATTACATAGATTTTGTTCCACCCATTGTGTCATCTCCTTGGTTGGGGCACCAGCCTTCTCCCCAAGGCTCAGGGAGCACCACAGCTTCCCTGTCCCCAAAACCCAACTCTGAGCTTCTGCTGTAATAGAAACAATGCTCCAAGTGTGCCTTTCCCCTTCTGCTCCTGTTTGTATGACTGATCTTTAGCTGTTACACACACATCTGCAAGTCTGACTGTGAACTCTGAAGATGAACACCCATCTCCCTTCTGCTGCCACCCTGTGCTACACTCTGGTCTGAGTGCAACCCACGCTCAGGAGGTTCAGGTGCACTTTGTACAATCAGAGAAAGGCTTGGGAGGGACCTTAAAGGTCATCTAATTCCAACTCCCCTGCCATGAGGTTGCTCAAACCCCATCCAGCGTCCAAGGGGGCTCTTCTGGGTCCAGCAGGATGCCTCTTCTGGATGTGATATCCACAAACACAGAAGCCTGATGACCCAAAAGGTGGCAGCCAAATGCCTGTTCTATAATGCCGTCGCTAATCAGCAGAGCTACCGAAATGTAATCATAAAATAAACACAAATACTTGAGTCCTTCTTGCAATTTTTCCTGGCCAGCTGCTGCGGACAGCTCGTTATCACTGAAGCCAAACTTGCACCTTTTCAACGAGATGATTACGGATCGAACTGGGAGGAGGAAAAGTCACACCACCCTCGGCTCCAGCTGACGTCAGTGGATTCAGCAGGAGCTGCAGCTGCTCCGAGTCTCTAAGAGTCAGCCTTCCAGCATGGGGGTTTAAATACAGCAGAAATTAAGATTCATGTGCAGCAGTGGGAAAACACTCCTGCTGTAGGATGCAGATCGTACACCAGGCACACTGCGGGGCTCATTCCTGGGGGGACACTTCCCTGCAGGGACTGGCTGCCCACGGCAGTGCGTCAGCGTCTCCAGAGCTCTTGTGCAAGAGGGCACCCCCGGGGCAGCCAGCAGGCACCAGGCCCAAAGGGGTACCCTGAGAAGCTGCAAAACGCTCTCGGTGGCCTCTCTCAGCATCTGGCCCCGAACACGAGTGGCTCCGGTGGTGGCATCTCCCAGAGCACGTGGGAATCCAGCTGTGCCACCTTCCCAGCAGCTTCCTGACAGTTCACACTTCCCCTTTCCTTATCGTCACAAACCCAAGCTCTTTCAGCAATAATTTCCCAAAACCCAGGATACACCAAGGGCAGCCCACAGATCGGACAACTCAGCACAGGGCCGGTAGCTGCAGCTTCTGCTCCTGTGGTTATTTATAGAAAGCAGAACAACTCCAGCAAAAGAAACCAAAACAAAAACCCAGCTAGGGCAGCGAGGAGTTCACCATCTCCCTTCACTGCGACAGAGAAACTGAGCAGGGATTCGACCACATTCACTCTCATGGACTAGATGCAATCCTGCCATAAAAAGCTGCTGGTGCTAAACGCCAGTTTCAGTAGCACAGCTTTGGTGGACTCATACCAGAGCAGGAATTTGTCCTGGGATCTATAGGATCTGAGAGCAATTGGAGGGCAGGGACCATCCAGAAGACCCTCAAAACCACACAGGGATTGTATGAAAACAGCCACTGTTTTCAGGAAACTGCTGACCTGATCTTAATTTAAGTGTCTTCAGGGGCTTTTGAAATATCTGTTGCTGTGTTACTTTTCCAGATGTGAGTATGTGTGTACATAACCCAGGGCAGACACCACATACCCAACACAGGACCCTCCATCCAAACCCACCTTCGACTCCAAAAGGAGTTCTGTGACCAGAAAGGACTGTAGTAGCAGCCCCCTGGTATTTTACTGCATTTCTGGTGATGGGATAATGTAGCAAATAAGCAAAAATATCATTTGTGTTCGTTAGAAAAATACAAGTGCATCATTCCTAAACTGTGGAGATGCACAGCTTTAGGGATCAACTCCAAAAACTTTAACAGCCCACCTAAAGTCTGTCAGGCTGCTGGTTACAGGGAACATGTCATTTTTTGGCAATTAGAACAGAAAAGTCCTTGTACTCATCAAAAACCTAGAGGCAAATTAAAAAACCCCAGCAACAAAACAAAACGCTAAAGAAATCCACACTTCCAGCAGAGTAAGGGAAAATTCACCCCCCAAATGGGAAAGGACTGGGCTTCACTGAGGAGGCAGCAGGTCCAGAGGCTGACAAAGCACTGCCAACACCACTGGAGGCACTTGTTTGCTTCCCTGACCACCCACATGGAAACAAGGGCTCTGCCCAGGCACCAGCGAGGAAGGTTCCAGAAGAAGCCACTGGAGCAGTTTTATCTTGGTCCCACCTACTCAAAGCCTTTCGCTCTCAGCAAAAAGCACCACAGGAGGAGCTGCTCAAGCAGTTTAATATCAAACTGTGGCTGCACGGCTTCAGTGTGCTGTGCGGAGGAGGTGCTGGCCAGCCAAATCCAGAGTCTCCAGTTTATTTTTTCCCAAGGCTCTCAGCTGGGCTGGCTGAGGCACTCTAGAGCACAACCCACAGATGCTGCACGGCCGCTGCGGCTTTTTGGGAGAGACATGACAGACAAGAAACCCCAGCCAGAGGTGAACGTGGCCCAAAAGACATCAAACACCACACACTACCACCGCCTAATTGCATCCTTGTGAGGCACCATCAAGTCCAAGAAAGACAAAAGAAATTAATGTCATCCCGAAACACCATTTCCAGAAGCCAAATTTGTAGCTTCTGGAATATGTCAGAGGTTTTTTCCAGCAAAAGCCAATCTGCTTTCCACAGGCAGCTTGGTGGATGCAGCTATGCCAGGTTTCTGTCAAACAACTGCTTTAATGAAATCTTAAGTCCGAGTCCAAGTTCTTTGCTCAGACTGCAAGGGGAGCCACTCAGCGTAGACTAAAAGCCTGTCAAGCTTCACACTCTTTTCCTATCTAGTAGGTTCTTGCTGTGAGGACTTGCTTTTAAACAGCTTTGTGGAGGCATGAGACAGCTGGAGGGCTTCTTCCAGGCTCTCTGTGCATCACCTCAGCTTCTAGTGCCTGAGGACTGATGTGCCATCACCCACCGAGACCAGCGCCCAACAGCAAGCTGCCAGAGGAGAGCAAAAAGACAGAGGGGCTTGGCTTTCAAGGCATAAAACCCTTGCATTATGGATTTGGAGAAGTTAAAACTGATTCCGAGTATGCAAAATCACAACATTCTCAATTAAAATGCTAACTGGTTCCTTTATCGTTTGATTGTTTCACATGCACAGTCCAGTTCCCCCCAACGCTATTTTTCAGAACGGTTTAACACCGATTAAAAACATGCAGGAAACAGCCTCTGCTGGTACTACCTTAACCTTGTAGCAATTTCCTTTGGAAATTAAGGGAATCAATATGAATTAACAGGTTTACAAGCTAACAGCAAAGAGAAAATGAACAAGAAAAGCAAACCCCGTGGCTGGTCAGGATTGAAGGACTGGGCAGAACTCAGCACTTGGGTGACTCTAAGAATTCCTGAGGCTGAGTGCCCAGTTTGAGCCACCACAGGAGGCTCCAACACTTGGGAATGAATTGATGAGCAGCCACTCCAAGTGGCCACAATGCAGCACCTCAAACTTTACACCCAAGGCATCAGGCACTTCTGAAAGCTGTGCATGTAAAATCTGAAAATGCCTATTAATAAGCAGGAGCCTGAGCAAAACTCAGTTCTACCCCTCTGGACACTATGTAATAAAGTTTTTACACCTATAAAGTTTTCATTAGCTATAAAGCACTGGCAGAAGGAGGTGACAGAGGAAGAGGTAAGAAGTTTGCACCCCTGACTGCCACTATGCCCCATGCATGGGAGAGGAGGGGGCCATGCTGACCTTCAGACAGCAGACAGCTGGTGGGCTTGGTAGCTCCTCTACCAAATGTACCAAACTTTAAATTATCAAAAAAAAAATCCAGAGGATCTACCAGGCAATTTTCTCTCTGCACATCTTAATCAATACAAAAAGCCACTTCAGCTAATAACTGTTGTTCTTTAGATGAGTTCATGGATGACTCCTCAAGATGTGAGCCTCTCTCTGACTGATGTCTCGTCTCGTTCCAGATAAGACAACCACCCAGCACAACTCATGCCATCTCATTCTGCCCCATTTTTCTGTGCTGACAGTCAGTACATTGAAGTGTTCTGCATGAGGAGCAGATGTAGCTCCTACTTATCCAAGCATGGAGAGAAGAGCGGAGCAATGCGCTGCAGCTCACTCACAGCTCCGCAGGATGGGGCTCTGCATTCCCAAACCAAGCAACAGAAAACGATGGTAGGTATTGGGCAGGGACAGGGATGCACTTCCAGTTCTGCAAAAGCCCAGTAAGAGATTATCTCACTTTCTTCTATCAGTCTCCAGCCAAGTAAAAGACTGAACAAAGCCTTTTTCCTTTGCTTTTACTAGAGAGTGATGCTACCCCTGCTGCTCAGTGGTGACTCAAAACTCGGCCACGTGCTTGCAATGTGTCTGCCCCAGAAAGGGCTGGTTTACAGCTCTCCAGCTGCTGCTGTGGTGTACCAAGCTGGGCCATGACCACTCGTGACCATCCAGAGAGAGGGTTTGTGGTTTAAATTCCTCACCCAAAGCTCTTTGGGCCAGCACTGCGGTGGTGTGGGAACATCCCAGAATCTGGGACTCATTTCACCGTTAGGGGCTCCCCAGAGGCACAGGAGCTGGCTGCTCTGGTCACTGCCCCTGGGGCATGGGTCAAGGTGCTGGCAGACAGACAGAAGATGAGAGGAAAGGACAGAAGAGGATTTTTCTTTTTATTTTCTTTTTTTGGTCGGGTAATTTTTTTTTGTCTATGAACAGCAGATAAACTTTCCCTGGGCAATTCCAGAGCACCCCTCCAACTTCTCTAACCTTCGCCAAGTGTCTTGCAGAACCAGGAAGCCACAATGGGGTTTCTGAAGGATACAGAAGCCAAATGCAGCAGGCAAACACCATGAATTTCCCAACGTTAGAAAATTTCCCAGTTTTCCAACCACAACATTGTAGGCAAGAAGAAAAAAGGACAAGCTGGCACTGCAGCACTTCTTCCCTCTTGCCCTGAACTTCACAATTCTTCGTGCAGCCAAAGCAGAGGGATTCCAGAAGCAGCATTATAAAATTAAGAAGGTTCAAATGAACAAACAGCTTTGTTATGGCTTGTCAGCATCCTGCCGTGCCGAGGGCAGCTCCCACAGCCTGCCCAGGCACTGCAGCTGTCCAGCATGTGCTGCCGTTGGAATTAGAAGCACCAAAACGTGGCTGGAATCACTGCCAGTGCTGGATGGAGGTGTCATCCATGGCGATGCTTCCCAGGGCTGCGAGCTGGGAACAGCTCATGCTATTGCAGTGACTGGACTGCAGCGAGGCGGGGAAACAGCTAAATATATATCCCTGAAAAAGCAGCACTCCCCTGCACTTGTTTAGCATGCATCAGTTGAAAGGCACAGAGAGCCCTGAACTAGAGAAAGAAGAACACAACCTGGCACAGCATCCTCGAGACACTCCCAGGGTGTAACGTGCCCACAGCTGCTGATCCTGCAGCAGTATCAGGAGATTGTCTGCCCCTGTGAGAGGTCACATCCATCCCATCACATCCTACTGTTATGGCAGGGACCCAGCAGCGCTGGTCCAGAGAACCCCTACAAGAGCAGAGCTCCAGGCTGAGTACAGAAATCAGGCCATGCAGGCTGGTAATTGCCCCAGTGCAGAACAGGCACAAGCCGGGACCCGAAAAGGGTCAGAAATTATTCCTCCAGCTGCTCCCAGGAAGACCGGCCTTGCCTCATCCTCCCAACGAATCAATAAATAACCAAAAAGAAACAACAACAAGAAATCCTTTTCAACCTCCCGCTCCAGCTCCTCACAGGTTCCCAGCCCGGCACGGAGCCGTGGGGAAGGGCTGTGGATGGAGTGGCTGCCCCAGCAGGGTCCCTGTGAGCTCAGCCAGCCCTGGCAGGGCTGTGGCTGGAGCCGAGCCAGCGCCTGGCAGAGCTCCCCAGGGCGGCACGGCTCCGCAGGATGGAGGGAGGGAACAGCACAGCGGCAGAGCTGAGCTGCGCCCGCCAAGGAGGCCAAACCACCCAGCACAGCCCCAGCCACAGACGCTCCTGCCAGCCCCACAGCAGCAGGGATGGAAATGCTCGTGGTGTCCAAGCTGCCTCAGAGCAGGAGCAGCTTCTGCCGTCTCTCAGGCTGACCCGTGCAAGGAGAGCTTGGGTGTGATGGGCACCCAGATCTTGGCACACGCCAAGGTGGAGGGACCTGCCCTGCTGCCTGCCAGGATGCTCCAGCACGAGCTCTGCACCCCTCAGGCAGGGAGGGGGCATGGAAAAGAACCAGGATTCTGCTCCTGGACAACCTGAGTATCAGATAAGCAGCATCTAACTGAACTCAGCTGAGACTTAGGCGCACACAAAATCAAAATCCCCTAGAATTGTGTTTCTCCTACCAATCTTACTTCTCCAACTCCAACGTGACAAGCACATTCAAGCCTCAAAATGGCACAGCCAAACTGCTGGGATTCTGGAGCTCAGAACACTGCATAAATGGATGCTTTTTTCTTGGCAGGCCAGGCAGCTCCACTCACACAAAGATACAAAACCACCTTGGTACGCAGCAGGACTGGACCCTAAAAACCAAATTCAGTTCATCTCCTGGCACCCTGGATGGTACAGCACGTTCTGGCTGCTCAGCTGCTTGTTCTACAAAGTCCACCCCAGCTTACTGGAGAGCTTTACTCTACACTGCATGGGTTTTTTGTCATCTAGGTTAAAAAAAAACCCTAACAACACAAACCCCCAGTATTTTTGCATTGCAAGTAACCCCGCATCTCACACAGCAGATTAGCAATTTCTGCTTTGATGCAGGAGGGGGATTTGAAAAGACAGAGGAAATCAATGGGTAGAAATTGGCATTCTTGTAGCTTTAGAAACTTGGAAGAGTCTGAGGAACAGACAAACTATTGACTCCCCTGCATCATCTCAACTGTACTTATTAAATAAGATCCCACGTGTAGTATAAACTCCACCATATGCGTGCAGAAGGAAAAACATTTTCAGGGCCCTTTATAAATGAAACCTCTATTGTGGCTAAAAAAAAAAAAGTATAATGCTAAAACTAAAGAATTACAGAGGCTGCAGCTGCACAAACAAATAAATGCTGTTTACCAGCAGAGGTATTTACTTACTGGCAGTCAAGGTACGTTGGTTTATAATAAAACGGTGGCATTTTAGATTCATATTTTGCTTTTGCTACATTGTTTCCATTCGAGGCCATAAACTGCAAAAAGAGAAAAAACACAGAGAATTAAACAAATGTTAGCAGTATTTTCCTCTAATTCTCTTTGGCTTCTACAGAGCAGTAAAATTATTGGGACAGGGGACCTGTTCTCTTACTGAGAGGTCTGCCCAGGACTGTGCACAGTAAGGTTGCTGTAAAAACTGTGCCTGCAAACCAGGGCTCAGAAATCAATATTGATTATTGCTGCCAGGGATCCTACAGCTTAAAATGATGCTGAGGACACGTCCCAGTCCCACCTGCGTGATCCCCACAGGAGCAGGGGGCAGCACACAGTGGCATTTCCCCCTCACAGGCATGGAATCAGATGGCTCCCACGGAACCCAGCATGGGAATTAGGTAACCAGTGGGTAAAACCTCACACTGGCTTTTAGCCTCCATGTGTTACAGCTCCAGCAAGGTGACAGCCTCTGACAACACATCCTGTGCTTTGGATCACGTCACTTGTGCCAAAAGGATGATTTTGTTTTTGCAAAGTCATTCCAGCTGCCTCAGGAAGGAGCTTGAAGACAAACAAATAAATAAATAAACAAATAAATAAATGAAAGTTCTATCTGCCTTGCCAGCCCGCCTTCTCTTCTGATCTTGTACACAAATGGCCAGTTGAGAACTCAGCAAAGGAAACTACTTATTTCTTTATTCATGTATTTTATTTATTGAAATTCACTTTGTAAGTGTAAAAACCCCATTCTTTTTCGGGCAGCCATGCTAAATACATTTTGTTTTGTGTCAAATGCCAAGCACACAAACATAACAAGTAGCTAAGCTTTTTTTTATTATTGCCATGGTTTTGAATTTCTCACATTTACATATTCAATCTATTCCCCCCAAAAAATATCAGGGAAGGAAACACCCATGCAACACTAAGGCCTATTCTTCCCATTAAATACACAACTCCATGAGGTGCAGCTTTCAGAAAAATCTCAGGTCTACACAAAGAAGACAGAAATCAATGACTGGTAGACTTCTTCATGCCTTTAAAGATACCAGTAGCCAAAGCAGAAAGGTTTCCTGGGTGCCTTTAGCAGCACCACCCAAATCTAGGCAGGTGTGGGGCATAAATAGAGAGAGAATTTATATTGTGAGGGTTTGGTTTTTCAAGATGTGAGTTTAAGAGGAACATAGCCAGAAACAGCTGAGCTGGGCATGGGTGGTAGACCACAGGTCTAGTCTAGGCTACAGATATTGTAAGAAACAAGAGAAGACAATTCATTAAAATCAGTAATTTCTACACGCTATTTCACTGACATTTTTATAGGGGTGGGGGGAACCCTCACAAATTCTTCACAAAATGGGTGTTCTATTTCAATCAGCACCACGGGACCTCATTCCCACAGTCAGGAATTACCCAGACACACTTTCTGAAATCCCGTTTGTCGTGGCATCTTTAAGAAAGGGCTCCAAAGGGAAGAGCCCAACCTCTCCCAGCCCCAGGTGCACGTACCTCCACTTGGGCATCATCCCAGTCATCCAAGCGCACCGACTTCACCTTGCTGACCTGGGGAATGTTGCGGTGGATTCCTGAACAATTCAAGCAGATGAAGATCCCTAGGCTGTGGGATGCCCAGTCCGGGTCTGGAAGCAAGAAGGAAAGAAGGAATTGCACCTGACTGATCTTTTGGATTCAGGGCAGGACAGGGCATGGCAGAGGAGTTCAGGGGTCACCAGGTCTGATGTCCCTGATTCTAAAGGCATCAGAGAACTACACAAGGAAAATAGACGTTTGTATTGATAGGAACACAAATGAAACCAACAATTAACAGATCTGCAACCCCCAATGCAGCTGTTATTCACAAAACCCCAATATACAGACAACTGCATGTGCCCAAGACCTCCATAACTCACTCCATGCTCACATGAAGAGAAGAGGGGAGTATCCATCTTTCATGAGGAAATTCCACCCAAACACTGCATGGAACAGAAACTACACCAGCTCAGGGAAACCGCTATGCTGCTCCCTTTTTATTTATTTATTACATGTGCTCCACACAGAGACTTTCCTCCCACAGCTGCAGCTTCCAGCAGCCCAGACCTCCATGCTAGGAGGTTTCCAGCCCCTGTCTTAATGGAAAAATGCTGCCAGTGGCAGCTCTGTACTTTCTCTGAGCAAAACCACGCACTGTTTACAGCCCCAGGCTGACATCTCACACAAAGCACTTTAAACACGAGTCCCTTGCCTCCAAATTCCTCCTCGGGAGAGGCACTGCCCGAAGCAGGGAGACAGAGGGACGGGAGGAGGGCAGGGGCCGGGAGCAGGACACATCCAGCAGTGTCCCTGGCACTGCCTCCCCAATAATCCAATACAGGGATCTTTGTTTGAACTCCGGCTGGCAAATGTCAGCGCCTGCGGATCCAGCTGCGCCCCAGCACAAAGAGCTTCACTGCAGGTCACCCAGTCAGACACTAAATCCTCCATCCTCCCCAAACCCACAGGGCTGGGAGCCCCTCGGCCAACCCACGGCACCAGGTTGTCAGGGGGTCAGGGCAGGTCTCCCCTTCTCACAGCCCCTCGTCATCCGTTTATTCCCCCGCAGTAATTACTCTAAACCCTCCCTCCCCAGAGCACAGCACTTATTTATAAAAGGCAAGGGAATGTGCTTTCTCCTCCTTATCCATATTTAATGCTCTGGCTGTGACAGTGCAGGGAGCAGGCTGGCCTGGGGCAGCTCAGCTCCAAGGGTGGCCACCAGCCTCCCCCAGCACGCCCTGGGGAAGACCAATTCCGTTCTCCAGAGGTGGCTCTGCTCAGATGTAAACCCCAGCGCTGAATGAGGATTCTCATCAGACACAGCTGAGTGCCCACGTGGGAGAGGGGAGCAAATTCCCAAGCTGATACAAGTCCCATCAGCCACCAGCAGACACAAAGGTGGGTTTTTTTCTGTTTCACACTGTCTCCTATCCTCATCTGAGACTCCAGTGATTACAACTCAAGCCTGGCAAATATAAAACCAGTCAGGTTGATCTAAGGGCCTGCTGCTGCCCACCCTGCTCCTTCCACAAGCGTTGGGTGACCCAACTTCACACCCCATCCCAGCTCGTGCACCCCACTTATTCCAGCCTCAGAGATTGTGGCCAGCTATTGGGCTGCAGGTTGCCAGCAAGAATCAAGAGTTTTGCATGTTCAGGCACTTCCTGTGCTCTAACTCATCATGTTGTCCTCTCCCATCTCCAAATACGTTTGTAATCAAAGTCTGGGACCCTCCAAAATTCCTGCCACAAAAACATCCCAAGGTTCAGTGCTACTGAAAGGTCCCAAAGGGTGCAAGCCAGGCAAGGTGAAAGCACCAGGGTCTCGTGTTCAAGCACCATCACTGACCTTCATGCAGAGGATCAGATACATGGAATGCTAAGAGGGTCCAGAGGACAGAGCCGTGGCAGCGGTGAGGAAGCTGTGGCAGCAAAGTTCAGAGTTGGGTCCCCGTGCCCAGCACGGCCACTGCCGGATAACTGAGCTTCAATCCCTCCTGGAGTCACGAGATCTGATCAAAGCACTGCCCAACCCAGGGAAACAGGTATCAAAGTATGCACTGGCCAATAAAACAGCTTTTATTGGGAGTCCCAATGCCTCTTTAATGTTACCAGATTTATTTCTGGTGGATTTCTTCCTGTTGTCTGCAACGTGGTGGACTCAGGCTTATAAAATCCTTCCCAAGAGGTAACCCCTCCCCTGCCCGCACTGCTGTGTGTGACAGGACCAGGACACAGCACATCTTCCTCCAGCCCGGGAGGGGGACACATTCTGGTGGAGGAGCATCCTGCAAGAAGATCCTGGAGGAGACTCCAGCTCCAGTGGCCACCAGGTCAGCTCAAACCCAAGCGGTCTCTTCTTGGCACGGGGTAAAACAGCACCACAAGCAACAGGTTTCAGTCCCATGGGGGCTTTAAGGCATTCTCCTCACACCAACAGGATCTTCTTCAGACCAGACTCTCAAACGCTTCCCCCCTGCTCCACACCTTGTCAAGCCTTGTCTAACTAAGAAAACAGAAGCTGGATTATATCCCAGGGTACATACACACACCTGTATCCCATCACAGACACAGGGTCACCCGTGTGTGGCTGCCAGAAGGGGACAGTCCTTCAGAGGAGCAGACACACTGGGGTCAGTGGTGACCCAGCCTTGGAAGGGATGTTCTCAGCTTGTTCAATAAACCACAGCCAGCAGCTATCTCCTCCTGGCCACCTTCCTTTCAGCATTTCCCCTCTTGCCTAGACCCAAATCCGTGTCCATCCAACACCACCAGTGTCCCACACAGCAAATTTCGAGGAGCACCATGACAGAGCTGGACATTTCACCTGCCCCACCAGACCCGACCCCGGCCGTCCACATCTCTGCCAGGTATTAACAGCAACTTCCTCTTCACTGCTCTTCTGGTTTTAGAAATGCATCTCTCATGTGGTGAGGGTGGATGGGAGAGCTGTAGATGCTCAGCTGGTTGTGCGCTGCTCTCCTGTCACAGCCCAGAACCACCCACATCTGGAAACTGGGTTTAGTGCCAAAGGGAACACCAGGCAGGAGGAGAGTTCAAAGGCCTCAGACACAGACCTAGCCCCATCCAAAACATTGCTGGGTAGTGAAAACCCCCAGAACCAACTGATCGACCAGGGCAAGTCCCTCTGAAATGTCACTGTTACCATAATTTGAGCTTTCTCATGGCTCTTGCTCTCCTGGCTGAGGACATCAAACAGAAAACAAGGCAGCCCAAACCTTTCCCAGGCTTTAGTGGAAAGCCAAAAGGAATTTCTAAGCATCATCTGAACAAACCAGAGGATTACAGACCCACGCGAGCCCTCGGGCTCGTGCTTCCCTGTGACCTCCCCGTGTCACAGCTCTGTGGACAGGAAGCAGGGGGTGGAAGATTCCCCAACTCCAGCTTCTGGAGGGCTCTGCCAATGCCGCTTCCCCTTCTCCCCCACTCCCTGCACTCGTGACACCGTTTTTGAAAAAACCCGGCGAGGAGACCGCCGCACCCACGCGTCTTCTGCAGGGACTGGTGACAGAGCCCAGGCAGGCACTGCCAGCCAGGGCCAGCACCCACTGCTGCAGGGATGCTTCCCCAAAGCCTTTTAAAGGGTTTGGGGTTGCCAGTGGCTGTGTTGCTTCCCAAACACATCATGGTCCCTCTCTCTTTCTGCTCTCCAGCACAAACTCTCAGCTCAGGGACACTGTGGATAACACCAGGGATCTCCAACCTTGGCTTATGACAGACTCCAACCCTTCAAATGACTGCACCAGAGACAAGACAACATCTTATCAAACATGAAAATAAATTTTCATAAGCGTCTTCACACCAAACAGTGAATTTTGGGGCAGCACCATTAGTTTAGTGAGCCAGTGACCCCAGGCTGCACAGCTGACAAGCTGAGCTCTCCACAGGTAAGTGAAGTCCACCTTGCTGCTGGACATTTCAACAGCTACAACACATTCTCCATGCTGGACATTACTGAGAGTTCAGTAAGTTTATTATTCTGTCTGGCCATGTCCCAGAAAAGTGCACTGAAATGGTAATATGGCATAATCTGGGCTTTTTGGGCATTGCTCAAAAAAGATGATTTTTTTCCTAAGCCTCCACAATTTTGAGCAAACAGCAGTGAAGTCGAATGAAAACTCTCCAGCATGCCTAAATTCCACAGAAATTACTTTATTCCATGATTTCAAGCCAAAAGGAACAAAAATGAACGAGGAACAATGGGAATATTAAACCAAATACACTGTTGTAAAGTGCAGAAGGACTCTCATCCTGAATGACCGATTGCAGCTCTAAAAGGCTTTCACTGCCCAATGTGGTAGAGATTCCTGGTAACTTATAAACACATTATAATGACTTTCAAAATAAAGACGTGAGTCAGCTTCATTTTAAAAATTAAACAAAACAAAGAAAGCTAAACTAAACTCAGGAGAAGGGCACTGGGCTGGTATTTTCCCATCTCATTCATCTGAAGGCAAAGGCACAGCCAGAGATTAGAGAAGCACCCAAAACAAAACGAAAATACTCGGACAACACAACTAAATTCAGAAATTAACTTCTCCACCCAGCCCTTTTTGCCATCACAAGCCTCAGGAAAACCCAGCATAGTGAACCATGAACTCTGCAGCTTGAACCCAGCACTTCTGAACTTAGGAAAAAAAGAAAAAAAAAAGAAGGCTAGACACAGAAAATATTATGGAAGAAAAACCAACATAAGACACGGGACAGTTTATAGAAACCAAAGAGATTGGAAGCTGGGTGGTAATGGAATTTTTTTTTTTAAAAATAAATAATCCATATTTCCTGTATCCAGAATAAAAACATGGGGTTCCAGTTTGCAAATCCCTAGATGCCATCAATCCAAGTAAAATCCCATGAAGCTAAGCAGCAAGAGGCTCAAAGCAGACAAGAGCAAAATCTCAAAAGTCCCAAAATTTGGATGCTCCCGCTCCACCTTTTGCCTTAAACTACATTTATCACTACTTATAGCACAATACTGATGACCAAGGCAAACATCTGAGGCCCGTGCACAGCAACACACCCTCCACACCTTCTTCAGCACACAAACGATGGCCTGACCCTTAACGAGCCGCCCTGCTGCATCCCTGCCTCGCCAGCTGGGTGGGAGCTGGTCTTTGGTTGGGATGCAGCTTCAATGGATTTTCCTGAACCCTCTCGTGTTTGAGGTGATAAAGATACCTCTCCAGGCAGGCAAAACCTTTTTCACCCTGCACTAGAAATGTAACTCATTGATACGGGGTAGAACCACAGGGATTTCAGCGCAGTCCACACAAGCACAAAGCCTTTCCTGCTCGCTGCTCAGCTGCTGCTGATTTCCTCCATGCCCCAGACAGAGAGCCTCGTGTTCAGCACTGAAGTTCTGTAGCTATTTACTCTGGGGAAGGATTAGGAGGCTAATAAACAGATCCTGGTCATGCACGTTGAAAAATAACAACAAAAGAGTTAACGCTGAAGTCAAACAGCCTCCCACCAACACTCCTCTCTAAGTAGGAAAATTTTTCAGTGAAGGCACTACACTTGCCAAGGACTTTTAATTCAGCTGGCAGGTCCCAGCAGCCCCCTCTCGCTGTCTGCAGCCCACGATTGTGCTGCAGCCCAGGCACCAGGACCGGACAAAAAAACACCATCACATTATAACCTCCTTTGTTTCAAAAAAGCCCTCTTTCCTGCAGAAAGCGGCACTGAGCTAAACACAACTGCTGTAGGATTTTTTTTATTTTTTTCCTTCTTACCCCTCTGCTTATGCCCAGGAAGAAGGGCTGGCAAATTCCCAGGGACACAAGAAAAAAAAAAAGGGAAAAAAATTCAGTATTTGAGAGGACAATGGAGGTGCGGGAACAAGTTTCCACTTTGAGCTGGAAGATGAAAAGCCCGTTTCACGCCATTAGAGCAGCAGAGCTCTGGAACAGCTTTCCAGTGGGAGGCAGTGGGGGCAAGAGAGGGAAGGAGCTGCGAGGCAGAGCCCCATCACTCCCCGAGGGGATGGGCAGAGCCGCTGCAGATGGCAGCACTTGGCAGGACCCGATGACTCAGTCGCCTTCCCGATCTGGGTTTTTAGGACCAGCGGTTGGATGGGGGAAGGAGAGGCTGAGCTCAAACTGGTGCCCTCCTTAATGCTGAGCAAATCAAGCCATCCCTGGCACTCAGGCGTTTCCCTCTAACCAGCACCCTCACTCGGTGACATCCAGGGAATGGAAAAGCTTCACCTGCTGCAGAACTGAGAAGGAAAAGGTGTTTACAACCACGTCAGCCACCACCAGCCACCCACAGGCTTTGAGACGCACCGTTACACCAGAACACCGGATCTGCTCGGCTCTGCTGCGCAAAGCTCCAATTCCAGCCTCCCCTCCAGCTTGTGCCCTCTGCTCTTCCTCCAGCCTTCATCCCCTCTGGGCCTGAGGCACAGGAGCCAACGTTACCCAGGATCCATGTCCCAATAATCCATCCCAAATAAGAAAGATAAAACGATAACAAGCCATGTAAACTGCTGCTGGAGAGTTTAAACTGCAGGATTGCTTTGATGGGATTTCCATTTCTGTCTTCAGAGCCTCTCTGTCCTCCCACAATGTAAAATGATTCTCACTCCATGGAAACACGAGCCTAAGTCATAGAAAAATAGAGTAAAGAGAGAAATACTCAAGGTCTTGTTATGCCCTGAGATAACCATCCGTCTCATGATGTGAGGAAAGATTGCCTGAGACAAAGAATCATTTAGAAAAAGGAAAGGCTGAACTGCCACATTAGTCTTGAAGAAAAAAAGATTATTCTAATGTACAGAGAGCCATCACACACCAGCAACTCGGTAACACTGCTCAGTCTGCGCTTAAGACTGCATTTACCATGCTGCCTTCACTGAGAAAGCGCAGCTTTAAACCCACAAAAAACACAACACCCAGGATACAGAAGTGTGTACTGAGGACCCAAAGCCCCATCTAATGACTTCATTAGTGGCTCCTACCCCAGAATTCAGTCCCAAAGATGTAACCAAGGCAGTCTCATTATGCATCACAGATCGATGACATTTTTGCAACTGAAAAATCTTTTACTCAAAACAACCTTTCTTTGCAATTTCAGGTTTTATAAAAGTGCAATTAATAAAGACCTAACTAGAAACTTAAAAAAAAAAAAATTACAAACACAAATAACCTGCAAGTGAGAAATGTAATCTCTCGGTTATTTAACACTCTGATTTTCACTTTCTACTTCAGCATCCTTTCTGCATTCCCAGCTGTCATGGCCCCTGTAAGACTGTTCCCTCCACCTGAGACATCCCTCAAAATCTCTTTGAAAGCTCTGGTTTCGCACATGAGATTTTTTTTCGCCAGACATATACACAGGTCCTAGGGAAGACCCAGCTCTGACCTTCCTGAGCACCACATCCAATACCCCATTCCACCCAGCTGCAAGTTTGCATATCCTGTGCACAGACCAGGGAAACACATCTTGAACAGAGCAGCCTTACAGGGCTTGGCCACTTCAATAATCCTCAGTTATGATTAAGTGGCAAATTCTGGCCCTGCCCCAGGCAAGCAGCAGGTTGTGCCCAGATCTCCCTGAGGAGATGGGATGATCCTGCAGGGGATGAATTTATTTACCCAGCCCAGGAGGAACAGCCTCCCCCAATGCTCCCCGCCCATCCCCAGCTTTGATTTTTGTGTGGTCACAGCTTAGCCCCACAATGCCAAGCTGAAAGCTCCTTTGCACCAGGAACCCAGGGGTTTGTGACAGGACACAGAATACCTGGGACAAGCTGTGGCTTCAGGGCCCTGGCTACTGAGCCTCTCCCAAACGCCAAAACAGTAACAAAAGAAAATAACCCTTTTTGACAGCAGGGAAGGAAAAAACAAACAAACTTTCACTGACTGGCTGATTTCTCAAACAAATGTTTCCAAAAGAAAAAGAAAGCCCAGCTGGCTTCCAAATACACAAATTAAAGCGACTAACAGAGAATTTTCCCCTGTTACATTCCCAACCCATCCTATTCTTTGTTATGAGCATCCCTGAGCTAAATGGCTACCTCCTACCATGGATCCTGTACTAACAGGGTATTTCACGGAAAGGCACTCACCCACCTGAGAAACAGCAATAACAAACCAGGCATCTTGATCTCTGGCTTCCCCCCAGCTGTACCAGATCAGCCCTATGATGATACTCACATGTGGGAAAGCACAATTCCGCACTGCTTTCCTCATCTTGTGTTCATTCCCCCCCTCTCTCTTCTTTCCTTCTCACTTCATTTTCTCTTTGATACTTTCCCAGTATCAGCTGCCCATCTGGTTCCAGGTGTCACCTTTATCTTTCTGTGCATCCTACTTCTCAGCAAAGAACATTCTTGCACCCCTTTCTGGAGGCTCTCTGGATACTTATCCTGCCTCTCCTGCATTACCTCATCCCCAGAAAGACCTGGCCTGCCACACCTGCCCAGGATGAATAATTCAGGCTGAATATTTTCTATACTACCTACAGACACAAGTTAATATCTTACGTTAAGTAGCCCAGGGCATCTCAAGTTTATTGTCACTCCCGGGCAGAGGAGCACATTACAGCACCATGAATAGCTCTCGTTTGCCAAAGAAACTGAAGCAAAGCAGGCACTAAAGAAATTGGGTTGATGAACAGGGAGCTGGTCCTAAAGAAGTAATGCCATGAGAGTTCAGAAGAGGCTGAATGATATTAATATAGCACATCCTGACTTACAAAAGACACTGGCCCAAATTCTGCTCTCTGACTTTCAGATTCACTAAGACATCTCTGTATGCAAATGTCACCAAAACCAAAGTATGGGTCTGTTGTTTTACAAGCCCTTTTGGTGCCTTTAACAACAACCCTCCTTCTCTGATATGAGATATTTTATTGACCTACAGCTTCATCTCCACCCTGGTGACGCTGAGAAACTTCCCATTTTGCCTGGGGGTTTTATGTTCTATACCCACAGGGCGAGGGAGAATCCCCCCGCTGATCTGAACGGCCCAAGACTGTAAAGTTTTCTCCAGGAAGGAATAATTTAGGCAGACACCTACTCGGGGAGCCCAAGCTGTGCTCAGCAAGACACCTCCGAGGTGGGCTGGTACAGTCAGACAGCAACAGCCGGCAGCAGATGGGTGGGAGCAGGCAGAGCAGCGCGGCGCTGCAAAGCCGCTCACGCTGTGCCCAAAGTTCTTTGTCCTTTCCAGCTGGGTACCGGAGGACACGACGCATCTGAAAGTGAGCTGCAGTGTCCTGGGATGCGGATTAGGGATATAAAACCGCTGGTAATGGTACGAGCTGGATAGCGGTATCCAGTAGGTCTTGACATCCTAAACAAATCAATAGCTGGGAAAATAGGGCTCAGCTGAAGTGTTGGGTTTTTCTTTAACCTATGGAATGACAGAGGCTGAGAAGGACGTCCTTTCTATACACCTCCTCAGAGCCATCCTGCTCAAGCTAATACAAATTTAGGTTTTTCTACATGATGATATTTTTCTGGTTTTTTTTTTTTTTTTTTTTAAAAAAAAAAGGAAAAGTTACTTGCTCTGCAATTTTTCTAAGGTTGTTCTCAAAGACAGATCCCACCACTCCACACAGACTCTGCTCAGCAAGAGCACCACGGCCCGACCCCAAAAATTCACCATCCAAAGGGCGAAGAAGACATTCCCAGCCCAGATTTTCTCCCCTCCGCACACGAAGACGTCTACAGACATTCCAGCCCCGCTCCCTGCGCAGCTCGGGCACCCATCGATGGCAGCCGGGCAAAGGTTGCTGGGCAGGATGTCCGCAGCGCTGCCTCCGGTTGTCCCCATGTGTTTGCTCACTGACAGGGCAGCAGCAGCGGCGGGGACACGGAGGACACGCGGCCCCCGCAGCCCAGGGCACCCCGGCAGAGCCCCGACCGCCCGGTTACCGGCCCCGGCTGCGCTGCAGCCCGCGGGGACCCGCCGGGATGACATCAGCGCTCACGGCCGGGCGAGGAGCCGGGCCGGGCCGGGGGAAACCGGGGAAACCTCAGCCGGGGCCGGTCCGCGGGGACCGCGGCAGCGCAGCGCATCCCTCCGCCAGCCCCGGAGCATCCCCGCTGCATCCCCCCGCGGTGGGGAGGGGGGTCGGGCACACCCTCGGCGGGGCGCAACCCCCGCCGCTCCCGGAGAGGGCAGAGCCCCGCGCCCCGTCGCTGCCGTGGGGTGCCGTGCGGTGCCGTGCGGTGCCGTGGGGTGCGGTGCGGTGCCGTGGGGTGCGGACAGGTGCAGGTGCAGCCGCCGCCCGCGCCCCCCGCCTCCCCTGCCCTGCCCTTACCCGGGGCGGCGCAGTCGGCGCACGCCGCGTTCCCCGGCCGCTGGAGCAGCTCCACCAGCGCCTTCCTGCTCCTCTCCTTCGCCATGGGGGCGGCGGGCGGCTCGGCGGGGCTGCGCTCGGTCCGCCGCGCTACGGCAGCCTCATGGCGCGGGCGGGGGGCGCTGGCGAGGCGGGCGGCGCCCGGGCGGCTCCATTCGGCCCCG
>VZTE01000631.1:2011455-2024964 GCA_013397775.1 Eulacestoma nigropectus
AGGGGCAGGTGGGAGCCGAGGGTCTTCACCTGTGGGAGGTGGCGGCTGGCAGCAACCCCAGCCCTCACTGGCCAGGGCCTTGCCGCCGAAGCACCTTGGCAGGTTCGTGAGCAGCACGTTTGGGGTGCCCCTCTTACGTCGGCATCTTTTGGGGGCACTTGTGAAGGTTTCGCTAGTAGCCCCACGCACTCCGAAACGCTCCTCCTTCGCTGCTGTCCTTGCACATCACCACCACCTTCCATGTCTGTGTCTTGGCAGGACCGTCCTCCAAGCATCTTCCCACGTTTTTCACACCCTCCGTGGTGTCAAGGGAGTATCAGGGGGGAAAACATCCCTGTGTCATCATGGCTGTGCATCTCATGCCATCTATGGGGCAACACTCCTTGTTTTGCCAGCCAAAGACTAAAGCATCACTCAGGGGCAGGGTGTGGGAACCTTTTGGCCAAGGAAGGCTGCAGAGCTCTGCCTCCTTAACCCCTGCTGAAACCTTCCTCTCAAGTATGGGTCACCTGTGATGCTGCTATGTCCTGTTTGTGGTTCACACATCTCTGCTTATAAAAACAATTTTGGTTTTGCAAAACGAGCCTCCATTTAAATCATCCAACTCTGCTTCCTCCAACAAAGCAGAGCCCTCCTGCAAGCTCAGCTCCTGCCATTCATGCTGCCCATGAGATTCAGGGTGTGCACAAGCATCTGCAGGAGGAGGCTGCCAGTAGCTCCTGGAAAACTTCCACAACCAAATCACCATCTTGATCCTGCAAACATGAGGATGTGAGCAGGTTCCTGAGAACAGTTTGTCAGAGAAAATAGCCCCTTAAATACAGGCAGAATCATGGCCTGGAACATTTATAATGCTCCTTTTCCCTGGAATACATTTTCCTAAATGACCTTTGCATTTGTGCTGCCAGACAAGTGACTGTATCCAGGTTGATTTCTGACTCTTTTGAACTGATGCTGGACTGTTCCTTGCTGACTCAAGCCTGGGTCACGCATCGTGCTGGGTTTGCTGGTTTCACACACATAGCTTGATAATGTCTGGAAACTCACTCCCATCCTAACCAAAAACATAATCCTCCACACAAACCCTTTGTGGGGAAACTGAGCTGCTGCATCCAGACCCTCACCTTCTTCAGCCTCTGAGTCACTAACCTGGAGCACTGACTTCTAACACCCTCAGAGTGAAACCAGCTCCGCACAGTATCTTAACCCTTGACACCTGTGCTGTGTTCAGGCTTGACAGTGTAAATGCTACAGGATCAGAGCTTTACCTAAGCCCAGGTTAGGCCAGGTTTTCATTTGCACTTTGGCTTTTCCAGAAGAGGCACTTGCTGAATGCCTCATGCAATACCAGGATGCTGCACATCATCATGAACTTACCATGGGCCAGGGCTGGGAGGAAGGAGGGGGTTTGGTTTGAAAGTCTCTGTTTAGCTTTCCATTAAGACTTATTGATTCCCTTAATTTTTTGTTCTCCTGGTTGCTAGGCAATTCCTCTCTCTCCTCCGCGTGCTGGAAGCCAGGGCTGCAGGCAGAAATTTATATCTTGTAATAAAATCAAATAAAACAGAGCCTGTTGTCAATGATGAGAGGGGAGAGTTTCATAAAGGACAGGTGGAGCAGGAGAGCAGGGCCAGCAAGGGTCGATCAGCAGCATCCTCAGCATTTAAGTCTCATCACAATTACTCCAGACTTCACACGGGGAAACAAACAGCCCACGTGGGTGGAGGGAACGTGGAGAGACAGGGAGAAAAGTTGGAACTAAATGAGCCAGAAATGAAGATAAACTTTTGTTCAGTGGAAAATCAAAGGCTTGAGCTGACTTCACACGTACAAGGGTGTCTCTGTGAACTTCTTCCTGGTTTATCCAAGGTTAAGAGGTTGGGTATTGCCCCAGTGTTGGATGGCACAATGTCGATCCAGGGCAGGCACTGAGGTTCTCCTGACGGACGTTGGCTCCTGAGGACTGTGATTCCTGGCACAGAGCAGGGACTGCATCTGAGTTTATATCTCACACGGGGTAAGGAGCAAAGGTTGCCGTTGCAGGGCTGGGGGAGGCTGATGGGCATCACTGCTCAGCCTTGTCCGTGTCAGACCTGTTCCCTCCTCTGAGCTTTGCCCCACACTTCTCCTGTGGGTAGCACCTTTCAGGGAATGCCTAAATGAATTTGCTCCTACTTCTTTGCGAAATCTCTGACCAAACTCTGGAGATGGGTTGTCACTGTCAACACATCACCCTCATTCAGATGCTTCCTGTCTCTCCACTGCTAAGTGACTTGGAGGTCTGACATAAATTCATATCCATATGTATCTAAATAATTACATATTCATGTGTAAGATGTGTTTGTTTGTAAACACACACACTTTTAACTCAGTCTTTTCTAAATCACAAGGTTGTTGCCTTAGAAACGGACGTTATTAATGCGATCTCCCGAGGTGCTAAGCACAGTGGCAGCAAGGGCAGCCTCTGGAAATGCCAGATACTGAGGTCAGGGCAAAGAACGCTCAGAAATTCCTGGAAACCTTTCCATCATCTTTGCGGTGACGCCCTGAAAATGCGCAGACGTAACCATACCTTCTCCTTGCCCTTCCCTATCAGCTCCTTTCACCCCGAGACTGCCTTTTGTTAGGAAAGAGCTGCTTACACTGGGGTTTAGTTAATTTTGCAGCCCTGGCCCTGAAATGGCTAAATCAATGTCACAACCATGCAAGTAAAAGGGTGTTAAACACAACCCTTGATGTGACCCCGGGAGCGCATTCACAGCGTAACGTGGGGAAGCATTACAAATTCCTGCGTGAACAGCAAACCTGAACAGAAATATCAATAATTCATGCCACGGCAACTGCATTCAAGCAAAACTCTGGAGTAGCAGATACACCAGGCAGGATTCCATAGGCTTCCTCAGCACCACAGGGGAGGCAGCTCTTGCAGCTGGAGGTTTGTGTGAACAAGCTACAGCACTGGCACCCGCACCTAATGTTAAAGCAGCTCATTTCCGTTGCAGTATTGGTTTCCTGCTCAAAAGAAAAACAAAAAAAAAAAACAAAAAAGAAGGAGAGGAAAAAAAAAAAGGGAAGAANCACTCGTTTTTCTGTGTGAGTTTGTGTTCCCTGCGAAAAAAAAAAAAAAAAAAAAAAAAAACAAAAAAGAAGGAGAGGAAAAAAAAAAAGGGAAGAAACAAATCCTGGAGGTTTTTCTTTAAAAAAATGCAAGGGTTTTCTAGGTTATCCTGTTAAATCAAGAGTGGCTATAGCTGAGAGGGAGGAATGCCACAGAGCAGAGAGCTCAGACCAGGGCAGTTAAAAACTCTCGTACCGAAAATCCAATACTGATGCCAACTTTCTCTCATTTTGAGCAAATTGCTGCATGGAGCCTGTGGGATTGTTTTTGTGTGGAACAGGGAAAAGCACGCTCACAGCATCTGTGTGGTTAGGATGTGTTCATTGAGTTGAAGAGGATGATGCAGGAGAAAATGATGTGAGGGTGGAAAAAGACCTGTGATGTCCTGTGTCTGCAGAGCTGCTCTGCACCTGCAGCAGCCCTCGAAGAAGACAAAGTGTTGTGCAGCTCTAAAAGTGTCCCCCTGCGGAGTGATCTGCAGATCAGGGTTTATTTCCATTTGCATAGTGGTTAGTTCTGTTGCAGCCCAGTGTCACCAGTGTGAAAAAAAGGGAGTCCTTTACTCCCGTGGTTTAATAGTCATGCAGTTACCACCATGCAAACCAGACCACAGAGATCCTCTGTAGGGAAGCAGAACTGGGGAGAATGAGGACAAGGGGGGGTTCCAACCAAAATATCTCTTTTTTTTTAGATTTCTGCAACACCCTAGAGCCGATCACTGCTCTCTCACAGCCATGCTACCACAAAAAGGAAATTTCTCCAACCACCAGCCCATCATGTGCTCAGGACACCCTTTCAGTTTCTTTTCCGCCTGCCTCTGGCCAGCAATGGGCTGGTTTGGGGGTCAGCACATGGTTGCAGGGGCTGCTTAGTTGCTCAGACATGGCTGGGAGCCTAAATACATCTGAGAGAGAGAGAGTGAGGGGGTAATTGATGGCTTGAAGACCTTGGCTATTTGTATGTCTGCTCCACGGCACCTGGGGAAATCTCAATGTAAGAAAAACGGCTCTGCAACAGTCCTGTTGTTGCACCAAACCCATTTCCTACGATGTAAAATATGACATGGAGGGGGCAGCTGAGGGAATTGGCTCCATGGCAGCTGCAGTGAACCAGCTGGAGCTGTGCTGATTTCTGTTGTCCGATGACAGGTTCTTTTCTGCTCACAGAGGAGATGAAATTAGACCAAGGAAGTCAATAGCTCACCTATGTCCGTGGTAGACCACTGCTTTTAGCATTATTCCTGATTTATCCTAACTAAGAGAATTAGGTCTATGGAATCTCTGTATGGAGAAAGCCAACGTGTGTGTGAAGCCACTCATACATCAGGGGATCAGCTCCTCCAAAAAAAGTCAAAGTGATTATTCAGAGTGGGACGTCATCAATTCAGTCTGAGTCAGGGACACAGCAGGGCAGGTTCGGTGTGCAAACAGCAGGGCAGCACTTACCATGGAAATTGCTTTGCTCAATTCTAATAATTTAATCTCTTCGTGGCTCAAATGGCTCATCCTTCCAGGAACAGCTTGGGGACACTCAAGCAGGAGACTGAGCTGCGCCATGTCACGTTCCAGGGTGGAGACTCGAGCGGCCAACCCACCTGCTGCCAGCTCTGGGCTCTGGGGGCTGCTCCAGCCAGGGACACGGAGCAAAGAGGATGATGGAGATGCTACAGGCAGGACCACAGGACAGAGGGGCTGAAGCCCAGCACTTCACTTCTGGTCTGGGAGTCCCTCAGAAGAAAAAAGAACAAACCATTTTAAAAGGGCACAGAAGAAGAGACCCAACAGTGCAGCTGTTGGCCCCAGCAGTCGGTCTCGTGTCACAGACTGCTGCCTCCAGCTGCTGGTCCAGCTCAGGCAGCTGAGAGCACATCCCTTTCTATAGCACTGCTTGGCTGTGGTTTGAATAAAGCAGTAGATGGAAACAAGATTGTGGTTTTTCTCTAGAAAGACATTAAAAATGATGGCCTGAAGAGAGCTGCCAAACAGCTGGAGATGGTAATTCAGCCTCCCCCCAATTAACTTTGTCCACAGAAAGTTGAGGGCCGTGTCCTACCATTCCTCTGGCTGCTGATGGGCTTGTTTGGATGTCACTGTATGCTTCCTAAAAGCTCCCACAACGCTGAGATACAGAGCATGCTGCTCACTTATCTGTTTATTTCAGTATGCTTTGCCAAAGAAAAATCAGCAAAGAATTAATTAACAGCAATTATTTCTAGCAACAACAGAGCAGCCCTGCTCCAGAAGCCATGAAAATAACATCATGAGACCCCTGTGGCCAAAAAGCCTTTCTAAACAGGTGCAAAAATAAACAATTTTATAGCAGGGTAATAAAAGAGCCCAAGGCAGGTTGGGGAAGGGCAGGAGAGCAGCCATTTCGGTGGCTGAGTCGGAGCAGTCACCCAGGTGACTTTTGTGAAGGAGCTTTAATAAACAAACCAGAGCAGAAGCACCAACCTGAGTGAAAGAACCAGCAGGACCAGGTTATTGCTGCCGTAGAGGCTTTACTACACCCATCACCCTGTGTTATTAGTGCTGCTGAAGTGATTTACTGTCCCAGTCAGTCCAGCCGATTAGAGCTGTGATCTAAAGTACAGCCAGCTCCAGTCTCAGTGATAAACATCACCCCCCTGCCTATTACTTGCTAAAATAAGCTGAAATAAAGGCATCAATCCAGACATCTCTGTGCTCAAATGAGTCCTTCTAGCTGGCACCACCACACCTGCAAGCCTCCTGCCATGCCTGCTAAAAGGATGGAGGTAGATGTTCCAGGCACGTTCTCATTTTTCACCTGCCTGGTTCTTTTTCAGCAGCCAGTGAACTCAGCATCTCTGTCCCTTTGACCAGAACTTGCACCTCCTGGCAGCACAGCCCTGCAGTGGTTCCTGTAACATCTCTGTGCTGCCCATGCACTCCCTGAGCATCTCCCCTCACACAGAGGTCAGGGAGCACCTCCTGCCAGAGATGTTCCCCTCCATGCTGCATCCTAGTTGTTGGCAGTGGACAGTCCCTCTTTCCCACCAGACTCTGCAGCACAGTCTGGGGACGGGGGAAACGAAACTAAACCCCACGCTCCACCTACCTGTACCACTCACACTGATGTCTGTGCACACAGGCTGTGCACACCTGATCCGTGGCACTGCCTCTGCTCTGCCATACAGACCCCGCCCCGGGACTGGGCTGCACGGACCCAGCACACCTATACCTCTGGATCAGACAGAAATTGGAAAGCATGGAGATGGGGGACAGACTTGTGCTGCCTTAGCAACCACTGCGAGCATGCACACGGACACGGGAGATGTGCCAAACAACAGGCACACCCCAGAGCCTGTGCTCTGTACGGGCTGGGTGCTGAGGACAAGGCTAAAGGCAACCTGCTTAATCCAGGGGTTGAAGTCAGCACAGCTTAACTCCCACCTCCACACCAAAGAGCAAAAGCCAAGGGAGGCAACCTCAGCACCCAGCAAGGAGCCAGCCTCATTACAACCCTGGGATTTCCTACTTGGGGCTTGCTCATGGGGCCGTGAAGGCTCATTTATCAGTGGGAAGTTTTGCTCCTGCCTGGTTCAGCATCCTGAGTTACCTGCAATTTTCTCAGCACTGATCTGATCCGCAGCTTCTCTGCAATCCTGAGTGGCAGCAGGAATTTTTTTTCCCCATCTGGGTCTGCCTGCCCAAAGACTGGCTTCCCCAGTGTGGTGAAATGCTTTTCCATCCACCCAGCCGTGCTACCTGGGGCTGTCAGCGCAACCCAGAGGGGAAGAGCCCTCGGTAGATTGGCAGCAGATGGCTGCAGCACACAGCCTCACATCAAACCCTCAGGGCCATCCTGGTGTCCCAGATTCAGTAGTGCTCTCATTCTCCTGCCTTGCCCACTAAGGAGAGACGCTTCCAAACCCTGCTGAAAACCAGAGCACGGTTTGATAACTGAGAAATGTAAATCGAGCAGACACAACGGGGCCTGACTCCCTCGCAGAGCACCCCCTCCCATGCTGCTGCCTTCCCACGTGCTCCCCTTGTTCAGCAGCTCTGCAAGCAGGATCAGAACTGGGTGTGTGAGCAGGTTCTGGCTGAGCAGGGCTTGCTAGCAGCAAGAAAACTAGAAATCCTCCAGAAACGAGAGCTGTCAACTCCTCGAAGGTTACTAAAATAGACACAGGACTGAGTTGCCCAAAGGGGCTGCAGAAGCACCCCCACCACCTGCTTTTTAAACCCATCAAGGTGAAGTGAAAAGCCGGGGTCATTCTGTCTCCTTGCTTTCTTCACCTGCCCCCAGCTCTTTCTTTGCCAGGCTACTTTCCACCACTGCTCCTGTCCGAGTTTACCATAATTCATAAGGACCTGGACAGAAGAGCATCCACAAGGTGGTTTATGGAGTTGCTCATTGCCAGGTAGCAGGACACGTGGCCAGGTGGACTCCAACATCCCTCCCACAGCAGTGGGAACCTACCTCACTCTGTGTGGGAGCTGGGAGGGCTGCCTGTGCAGGCATCCCACTGGAGATGGAGGAGTGTGGGACACCAAGGGCTGGATTCAGCCCACCAGATTTGATCAACTGGATGGTTTTACCTCACAGAGAACTGTGGCCTTTGTTGGGCTCCATGGTGAATGCCAGGCTTGTCATTCAGCCAAGCCCAGCAGGAATCAGCAAGCGTGAGATTGATGCACCTGCTAATGCAAATCCCAAAACCTCCTGGATAATGAGAGAGAGCACAAGCATCAGAACCTCTAGGGAGAGCCATAAAACCCTGTCCCTGTATCATCATCAGTTCCAAGAAACAAAAAAAAGCATCAAGGTCTATCAAATCCTCTGCACACACTCATTGAACTTCTAGGTGGCTTTCTATGAAGCTCCTATTCTGAGCAGTGATCAATTATGCATTTCAAGCCATATGGCACCTTCATTCCAGAAGGAAGGCATTTTGTCTTGAAATCCGTAAGCTAGAAAATCTGCTGCATCCTGACAAAAATGCAACATTGCCAGTTACTCACAGGAGCAGAATCATTAAGAAAAAAAAAAAAAGCAGGGTAAGTTTAATCAGATGTCCAATTTTATTTTGAAAAGCCCTTGAAGAGGAAATATACCCTTGTATGTGCACTTCCAGTCTTTAAAAAAATTAATCTGAGTCAGAGCTTTGATTTTTGTGGGAAACCTGATATGATATACAACATTCCCAATTTAGCAGAAGGATCTCCTCCAGCATGGATCTCCTCCAGGCACAAAAGCACTGAAGTCCTCTGGGGTCACTGGATGGATATGCTACCAGACATGGCAGCACTCCTGCACACTAGCAGATGTATCATTCCCATCCCAGGAATTATGGATGAGAAATGTAGAAAAATACTGCTCTCCAGTGGAGCCAGAACACCCAAGGCACTTCTCAAAGCAGCAAGTGATGGTACAGACAGTTTTTATATGGGAGCAGGCTGTTCCTTCTCTCATAGCCTCCTACAACACAGGTTTCATCCCAGAGGCTCAGTACAAATGGCGTTGCCCCTCAGTTATCTGCTTGGAGTGAGACAACAACGAGGTGCAATTTAAGAGGTGCTTTAACTCATTGCCCCTCACCTGGTTCAGCCAAAACCAAAGGCAGCAATAAGTAAAAGCTGTTTTGATTGCTGCCCCAAAGGGCAAATAATCACCAGCAACAATGTGGTCTCTCAAGGAAACCAAGCTGGTGACTACTGACCACGAGTGTAATACCCAGCCACGAGGAATTCCTTGGACTCGAAGCCGGCAGGACAAAGTGGGGAGAATGCTCTGAGGAAGGACCAAGGTCAGCAGCCACACCCACTGCCTGCTCTGACTGCTCACAGCCCCAAACATTCACCCCACAGGCGCTGACAGATGTGACCCTCCTGCTATGCCAGGTATGCCCTTCCAGGTGGCAGATGCAGCAACAACCCCTCCTCAGCACTGAGGCACGGCCTCCCTGTGCTCCTACAAAGGACTTTGGACCATGGCCCATTTCCAGAGCAAGCACAGGAGGCTCTCTTTGCGTAGGCTTTTCTGTGAAAGCACGCCCAGAGCTCTGGAAATGTTTATTAAACCCTTTCTTCCTGGTTCTGCAGGTCACTGCAGTTGTTTGGAGAGATACACCTAGAGCTTGAGGTCTCCCAGGAAGACGTAACGATGGTTAACTTGCAGCAATGTTCTCTCTGTAAATAATTGCTGTGATTAAGGTTAAGTTTTTTGTGGTTGAGTGGATTTTAATCTGAGCAAAGAACGTGTGGGCAAAGCTCTGCTGATCCAGAGCCCTCCAGGGACTCCCTGGGACAGATCTCAAGCAGCTGGGTGCCTCATTAGGGTGTGGATGAGGCTTTGCTGCAGAAAAGCTGCAGAAAAGACAATTACAACTCCCTGGCTTATTGATTTCTATTGCTATGGTAACAGCTCACATAGATCTTCACTCCAACACAGTCATCACTTCCTCCTGCTTCGGGCTATCCCTTCCACACCTGTGCAATTACATCCAGGTTGGCAGTCTGTACGTCAACCCCAGCTGAACCTCGATTCCCAATGGTTTGCCTGTCTCCAGGTCGCAGGATCTGTCAGCAGGTGGAGCTTCACGGCAGCACTGGCACAGGCAGCACCTGGCAGGCTCCTCACAGGAAGATTGATGCACTTGCGTGGGACCACTCCCACAGCACAGCAGCTCATCAACTCCAAACAGCTCCACCAAGAAATCAGTGTCCCTGACAAACTGCCTCCCCTGCAGCACACACACCTCAGCTCAGCGTTTCCAGAATAGAGATTTTCCCAATTTGGTGATGGGTTCCTGGAGAGATTCCTCCTTGGCATGGGCACAGCAAAGTTGGCTATCAACCTGCTGCTTTCATTTGGCTTAAAACCCGCTGGCAGTTTGAAGAAGCACAAACCTGGATACCACAAGCAAAGTTAAAATAAAGAGGTTTTAAATGGAAAGATTTTAATTAACGATCTGTATGCTGGCAGGGATTAATTGAAGAGCATTCTGGGAACTCTCCCAGGTGACTCTGGTGCTGCAGAAACCTGTCCCATTGAGCGAGCTGGGAAAACCGTTTGACCCCAGGTCTGGCATTACTGGCTTTTTCCCCACCACTTCTCAGCTGCATTAGATCTGTGTCTGATGCCCCTCAGCAGCTCTGAGCTTACCTTACAGCTCCACTGAACATATTCCTTTCTGCAGCCAGTGCTTCCAGCCAGGACAGATGTGCCTCTGCCCACTCCCTGAATTTTCAGCTATCCACTCACAGCTCTCTTCCTGTCCTGGCACAAGGGGACAGCAGCTGACTCACTGTGCTGGGAAGCAGGATGGAACGTGCCCATGGATCTGGACAGGATGAGGATGTGATCTTTGGGCTGGTGAAAGGTGCAAAGCTCTCACCCCTGCAGTCTCTGTTACAGTGGCAATCATTCAACACCTCAAAAACTTTTTAAGAACCCGGAGAACAGAGCTGGCATCAATGTCTCAGGGAAACACGGATGGATCTCGTGAAGGAACTGCTTGGCCAAACAACAGTGCAGAGTAACAGCCAAAAATGAAACTACCACTGATAAAAGCCCAGATTACTCCCCCACCACTGGTGGGTTCTTTCAGACCTACCAGGAATTCACTTTGCCTTGTAATATTCAGGGAGCACAGAAGCATGAAATTTGATTTCTTTCTTCTGGAGATGCTGGAGATTATTTTAATTCTAACTTGGTATCGCTGGAAGAAAGCTCTTATTCAGTGGTTTAATATAAAGTCTTTTAGTATCTGTTGCAGCAATACAATCTCTGCTTTCTTTCCTATAAATGTACTAATCTCACCAAAGGATATAATTTGAACAGTAGAATGAAGTGGAATAAAAATATGCAGCAGCAGGTAAATGTCCTTTTCAAACAGGAACCTGCTCCGAGCTGTGTGCACTCTGTTCCATCAGATTAGACAGAGCAACAATTTAAATCTCAGCCCCAATGATCAGTATGAAGAGCAGAAAATGTTCTTTCACCCTTTCCTGGAACTCGATATGAGCAGATGCACAGCGGAGAGAGGCAGAAGCAAAAGCAGACAGCCGGGGAGGTGAGATATATCAAAGAGGGGACACCAAATGAAGAGGGAAGTGTGGGAGAACTGCCTTGGCAGACAGAGTATGTGTGACTCTCTGCAGGCCCTGACCCTAAAGCTTAACATGCCACAGCCAGCTTCACAGAGAAATTATTCACTGGGTTAAAAACAAAAACAAGAGAAGCGGGGATAGCAGGGCAGAACATACAGTGGAAAACACATCCAGAAGATTTACAAATTTATTGCCTGCCTGAAACACATTCCTAGGGGGCTAAAAGGCCAAATTATTTCTGCTTGAACTCAACACTAATTCAGAAAGACTCAACTGCATTAGAGCATGCAAGCAAAATACCACTATTCCCACTTAAATGACTAAAAAATTAGGTGAACATGGCTGGCATGGTTAAATAAAAGCAGAATCCCTCTCTGACTGGTGTGTGGAACTAGAAATACTCTCCCAGCAATGATGGAAGATGAAATGACTGAAAAAATCACCCCACCCCAAGTACCCCCAGGATCCCAGTGTCTTCCCACAGCAGGGTGAGACCACCCCAAGGATGGGGACTAATGCCAGTATCTAATAAAAAGCAATTTTAAAGTACAACAGCTTTATTTCCACCTGGCAAGTAACTGCTGTGGGAATATCAGTACTGCCCACAGAAGATTAATCAGTAGTTCAAGCCCTACACAATAAAGGATTGTTTGGTTTGGGTTTTTGTCCTCTTAAAATAAGACTTCACTGTTCTTACAGGGACACGGAGAACACTTTGGGCTGTAACTTTTTTGCCTCTAGAGAAATGAAAAGAAAGAAGTTAAGAAATACTTGAGCAAAGCAGACAAAGGCAGTACTTTTGCTCATTTAAAGAAAAATCTTATTTTAGGAGAATTAAACTTTGGAAAAAAGGTTCTTTCAGGAAACACTTCCCACTGCAATATGAACAGAATGTACAATATGTACTACATTCAGAGTTATGCTTTCCCTTCATGAGGAGCAAAGTTGTCTGTCTTCATCACGACTTTTCAGGTTTTTCTTCTGGTTTCTCATTTATCAGGTCTTTAAATCCCAATTTTTCCAGTGGTTCATTAGCCATAAGCTGCCTAAGTAAAAAAGAAGAAAGCAACAAAAAGCATTTTAGAGAACACAGCCTGTAACCAAGAGAAGACCAGCATTTTCTGTTTCATTTACTATTATTTACCCTAAACAAACCCAAGACATCTATACAGAGTGACTGCTCTTTGACAAGACCTCAGAAAATTCAGTTTTAACACAGCAACATTCAGGGATTACTTTTTTTCCCCTTTAACAGTGGTTTTCCAATTAAATGTGCTGTTTCCTCATTTTAGGTACTGAGTAAGAGTTTCCTCAGAAACCAACCTGACTCCTGGTTATCTTTAATTAACACATTGCATAAGAGCTTCCTAAAATTCTACCAATGCCATTGACATTGTCAAGTGAATATGGCTTAGAACAGCATTTGTGGTGCCACTAGACTTTGCTGTAGTGCTTTTCAAACTCGTTTTTCATTTGCAGCCTTCCTCAACCACCAGCCCATGCAGGGTATTTTCCCTAAATGCAGGGAAATCGGTGCAATCCCCACAGTTCCCTGAGTCACTCTCGTACAGGAAGCATTGCAAAGCAACACATGAACGGAAACATCCCTGGAAAACCAATCACCAACACTTTCTTCACTTGAACTGAGGAGCAAGTTAAACCTCTAACTTACCTGCTTAAAACACATTTCTAAGGGGCTAACAGGCAAAATTATTCCCACTTGAAGCCAGCACTAATCAAGTGCATGCACGAAAAGTATCACTGGCTCTGACAATTCACGGTTAAATTATACACAACACCTTCAGGTGTCTTAAAAACATACTCAGAGCTTATTGAGAATGCCATGCAGAAGGCGAGCTACAAGTTAAAAGTTTAACTTGTAACCACAGCTGAAAACAAAACAAAACGAAAAAGCTTCACTCTGGCCGTCGCGCAGGCTGGAAGCCGCCCAGGTCTCGCTGTTCTCCCACAGTACGGGCTGGATAACACCGAAAGCACAAGCCAGGAAGCCTGCTGACGCCGCACGGGGCAACCCGTTCCCTTCCTGGATAAAACAAAACCCCAGCGCGACGGGGGGCTCGCTTCCCGTGCCGGCCCCGCAGAGGCCGGGCCGGTGTCGCGGGGGGCACTCGCCTGTCCATGCGGCACTCCAGGTAGGCCATGGCGCTCTGCCGGCAGGCCGCGCTCTCGTAGCCGCTGCGGCGGAGGCACTCCATGAAGCGCTCCTTGAAGGCGCTGCACTCCCCTGCAACACACAGCGAGGGCCGCGCTACCGCCGCGCTCGGGGCCGGCCCGGGGCCGGCGGGGCCGGCG
>VZTE01000632.1:13388-27776 GCA_013397775.1 Eulacestoma nigropectus
ATCCCCCCCTCCCCCCAGGACCCTGCTGCAAACCAGTTGCTCGCTTCCACAACAGTGCGGCCAACTGGGAGGAACTGGGAGGCTTTTCCACCTTGGGCTATGACACAGCAGAGGCAGCGGTGCCACATTCTCCATCCTAGACTGTCCCCAGTGCCCCCCCAGGACCCTGCCAGGAGAGCCCCATTCCTGGCAGGGAACACGAGCCAGGACGGGGCAAAGGGCGTTTGTCCTTAGGGACGGGGCTACGTCACGGTCACAAGGGCTGGCAGCTCTGGGGGAAAACCAGGTCTGGGACCAGTCTAACCAGTAGCTCCAGCTGCTGGTGCAGGGGCAGGTGAAAGCAGGGGCAGAAATGCCAGACGGTCACTCAGTGGCACTGCCCTGGCACTGCCGGTCACTGTCCCCAGCATGGAGGTTCTCCCAGGGCAGTGGGTGCCCAGCACCTCCAGGAGCTCCATCCCCCCCATTTACAGGTGTTTGAGCCCAAAAGGCGAACAGCACCCAGTGTTTACCCAGCAGGCACCCGTGTCCTTGTGCCAAACCCTCTGCCCCCTGCCCTGCAGCTCCCCCCGGGCTGTGCCCAGGGTTTATTCCAGCAGGACACAGCTTGGGCTGCAGACAGAGCAGCGTCAGCCAGCGCAGGGTCCCGGCAGCCCCCAGGCAGTGGCTGCGCAGCCCAAGGGACAGTTTGACCTTGTGAAGGGCATCTCCGTGTCCCCAGCCAGGCAGCTCCGGGCTCAGCGAGGATTTCTTCCCTGGAATTCCGACGTGGCCGTAACCCCAAACAGCAGCAGCTCCCTGGCTGTGCCTGCCCCAGCACCTGCCCCAGCACGGGCAGGATGGGCCCCGCTGCCCACAGGCCCCCCCAGAAGGTGCCGGTGGCCGCGGGCAGACGTTCCCCAGCTCTTTCCACAGCACAAGTGGAAAAGGGACATAATGAAAGGGCTGAGGATGCACAAAGCAGGCAGCCACGTGCTGCGCTGAGCACTGCCCTCCGCTCTGGGCAGCCTGTCATGAGCCCAGAAAGGGCCACGGCCGGTGGTAGCCGAGAGGGACGCTGCTCCCGGCTCCACAGGGAAGGGTCCAGCCCTCCAGCTCTGCCCACGGAGATGGGGCTGCACCAGGACCCCCCCTTTCACAGCACCAGGAGCTCCCACAGTAAAGGGAGAGCCCCTCCTGTGCTGCTGGTGCAGGGCCCGGGCACAGCTGAGCTTCGGCCCCGCACGCCTGCTGATGGCAGCACATGTGGGAGCTGCTTCCAGGGCTGTGAGGACATTCCCAGGTGCTGGCAGAGAGCCTGGCCCTGCTCCACCTTCCTGCCTGTGGCCCACTGCCCACACAGAGGGCCTGGAGAACGTCCCTCGCTGACGGGGACGTGTCCCTCTCCCGAGTGTGACACCGCTGCGGACGGGGCACGAGGAGCTCAGCACGGGCGGCTGCCACCTCCCGAAGGATAACCCAGGGCTGAACCAGGGCGGGAGCCTCCCCTTCTCCCACTCCCTGTGACCTTCGCTACCTCATCATCCTCATCCAGCCGGCCTCACCCCGGCTCTGTCAACACACGGTGAAACCTGCTGGAAAAGGGGGGGGAATCCAGGGGGGAGAGAGCCCTGATCCTGCAGCGCAGGCTCGCAGGTCCCGGTGGGCTGGGGCAGCCGCTGCAGCTGCAGCCGCTGCCGGTAGCAACACGCCCGGTTGGAGCGGGTGTCCCGGCCCCTGTGCATTCCTTGCGGTGCGTCCTGGATCACCCCGTCCCCTCCGGGCCCAGCTGACACACGTGCCTCGGCCACACGTGGCAGCGGGATTCTCCCAGATAAGGAGCCAAGGAGCCGGAGGGCTCTCAGCGACGGGCACCCTCTCAAGGATGGTCTCCCCGGCTCGGAGCTGCTATCTGCTGCTGCCAGTGCCGGGGACGGTCCGGAGGGAGCAGAGCACCCCTGGAGCAACGATGACAGGAAGGGACAGGGAACCCAGGCACCCTGCCTTCAGCTCTGCCTCGGTGCCGGCAGAGAGGGGCTGGAGGCACCGGAGTGGGAATGGGAAGGGCTGCACGAGGGAGAGACCAGAGCGAAGACCCCACAGGAACACGGCCAGGGCCGCCCAGCCTGATGCTGCAAACTGAACTGGGTGCTGGCCCAGCTCCCACGACGCTACTTTTCACCTGGAGAGAGCCAAGGGAGAAAATCCCAGCTCCTGTCCCCCTCCTCGCCAGGCCTGTGCCTCCTGCGAGCAGCAGGTTTAGCCGGGCTCGGCTGCAAACATCCATCTCTGCCTGCTCGGCACTGCCCCGACTTGCCTGCTCCCCGCACGGCGCGGGTCCTGCGGCGGCAGCAGGGGAGCAGCGAGCAGGCAGCAGCTCCCTGCCCACCCCTCCACCGCCACTGACTCACCGGAGAAAAATGGGGAGGAGGGGGAGCTGCCAGGCGGGCGGGAAGGGGCTGCGAGGTCCCCAGGGGAGCCCGCCTGTGTCCTGCTGCTCTGCGGGATGGAGCCTTTCCCTCCCTTCTCCCGGCAGCCAGAGCAGCGCAGAGGGCAGCGAGAAGCCCCCCTGCCCCACGGGGTTGGTGCTCTCCCACCGCTCTGGGGGTCCCTCCCACCACGCTTCTCCCAGCACCATCCAGGCCTGGGGACTGCTCTGCTTCCCGGCTGCCTGCAGGTGCCACGGGCACGGATAACACCGGTGGGGTGCACCGTGAGCCCCATTCCTGAGAGCTCCGTGGAGCTGTCAGGACATGGACGGGCCCTGATAGAGCTGTGAGAGCCCCCAAACTCTGCTCCAGTATCACAGAATATCCTGACCTGGAGGGACCTTCTCCAGCTCCTCTGCTCCATCATCCTGTCAGTCTGCAACCTTAAACTGTTTAGGGTGTCTGGGAGCCCCTAAAGACAACCAACCCGTTCCCCAAATCCTTGTCTCAGCACAGGATCCACGCCCTGGGACACGCCACGGGATCCTGATCACTCCAGGCGGGATAAGAGCACAATAATATTTACGGTGGCTCTGGCCACACAGCCCCTGCTGCCAGCCCGCCCTCGGCCACACCTGGGGGGCTGCTGCTCCAGCCAGGAAAACATCTCCACCAAGCAAATAAACACCGCCCCATCCACGCTGCTGGCTCGGCTCTCAAACGCGATCCCACGCAGAGGCTGAACTAAAATTAATTTCAACTGGGAAAACAAACTTGGATCGTTTTTTTCTTCCTCTAAATCACAGCGGGGGAAGCTGCCTGGTATCACCTCGGTGAGCCAACAGGCCCTGGCGAAGGAGCTGGTGCAGGGTGAGATGCTGCTTGGAGCAGAGCCGTGGCTGCAGTCGCCTCCAGCCACGGCTGCTGTCATGACAGGAGCACAGGGGGTTGTGCAACGGGCCCTGACCTCGCTGCTGCCCCACAGCCAGCCCTGAGGTGGCACAGAGCGTCTCCTGCTCCCTGAGTTATCCCAGATCCGGGCGAGGGGCTGGCAGCAGCCCCGAGGGGCTCTCAGGGCAGGACCACCCCAACGCCCGGCTGTGCCTCGCTCCCGGCCCCTGCGACAGCCCGGCGAGCCTCCATCCCACCGCGTCCCCACCCCACGCTCGTCCCCTCCCGGGAGAAGCCACCAAACAGGTTTGAAGGTAAATAACAGCCTTCCCCAGCCAGGAGCCGGATCCGGGCGGGAACATCCCAGATGTGGAGCGCGGGGCGGGACAGGGCCGCAGGCAGAGCCTGGAAAGAGACACGGAGCCGCAGAGGGTGACACCGGTGGCACGTATGACCAGGGGTGGGCCACCAACACCTCCTCCTTCCGTAGTCCACAGCTTTGTCACTCCCTGATCCCCTTCCCTCGGTGTCCTCCAGCTCCGGGCTGGCCGTGCCCCGTTGTTTGCAGGGCACCCAGGTGCTCCTGCCACGGCAGAGGCGCTGCCTGTCACAGCAGGCACTTGGCTCCACGCAGGAGCAAACCCAGCAGACGGATTAAGGACAAGACGTTGCAGGTTTTTTCCGTGCACGGATCCCCCGTCCTTGCAAGCAGCACCCGAACCCCGCTCCCGCCCGCGGGGCTTTTCCAAGGAAACGCTGCGGAGGTGCCGATCCTCCCATCGAGATGGACACGGCGATGTGGGATCGGGGAGAGGAGCTGCCACCAAGGTGGGGTGGGGGATAACCCACAGGCACAGGGCAGGTCCCATCCCCGCCTCTCGGTGACGGTACCGTGCCAAGCGGGCACGGCACGGCATGTCAGAGCCGAGAGCTGCGGCAGCTGCCTGCCCAGGACAGCCGCGGATCGCCTCCTCCCCTGCTCCGGGAGCAGGAGGGGGCACCGGGAAGGGCTCGGATGTCCCGGTCGCAGCAGGATGCTGCCCGGTGCGCCGGGCTGGCGGTGCCTGGAGAAAGCGCCTGTGTAAATCTCGGCGTGTCCCCCGCCGGGATCGGCCCCTGCCCTCATCCGCTCCCCCCGGTGTTTGCGGAGCCGGCCCAGCGTGGGTCTGGCACGGAGAGAGGCTGCAAAGGAGAAAGAGCCCGGAGCTGCTCAGCCCACCCTGGAGCTGCCCCGCAGGAGCCGGGGCTGCCGAGGGGCTCCATCACCTTCTGCTGCTGCTGCTGGGGACATTCACAGCCGCAGGTCGCCCCCGGGGCATTTGGATACCCCATCCCTGGAAGTGTTCCGGGCCAGGTTGGAGCAACCTGGGATAGCGGAAGGTGTCCCTGCCCCTGGCGGGGGCTGGAACGCGTTGAGCTTCAAGGTCCTTTCCAAATCGAACCATTCCACGACTTTTCCCCTCCCCGGCGGCCACCGAGGGGGACGCGGGTGCCGGGCGACCCCGCACCCAGAGCTCCGCGCCGGCCGCAGCCGCATCCCCGCTGACTCCGCGGGGCGCAGCCTGGCCAGCGGCCACGTTCCTGCGCCCTGACTCAGCAGGGCCCGGCGGGGAGTCCCGATAAGGAGGCGATAAGAGGCTGCGGTCTCCCTGGGGCTCAAGGACCTTCCCCAGCACGGACGAGCCCGGGGACGAGAGGCTGGGGATGCCCCCGGAACAAGCCAGGCCCCGCTCTGGCATGGGGAAATGGGAACGGGGTGCGTGGGTTCGGCACTGGTGGGGCGGAGTGGGCGGCCTCAGGCAGGGAGCACCGACAGAGCCGCCCCGGAGCCCTCGGCCGTGCTCCTGCCCGCCCACCCTGTCCCTGGGGACCCCTGCTCTGTCCCCTCAGCGCCCAAAGGCGGTGGCCGCCCACACCACTGCACACCTGGCACAAACACAAAAGCATCTGCCAGTGCCTGCCCGGGCCTGATGCACCAACAACGGGCACGGCAGGGCCAAACTTAATCTTCCAGTCACCAAAGAGACAGGAACTGGGGACACTGGTCCGGTCGCCCGCCACACGCAATTGTTCTCCACCCCATCATCCAGAGGCACCCGGGGTCTTCCAGGGGGAGACGGGAGCGTCGGCGGGGGCCCGTCCGGCGGGGGCCGGCACACCCTGCCCCCAGCCGGTGATCCCGGCTGCGCCCTCCGAAATGCTGAAGCGACACAATGCAAATTCTTTGGCTTTGTGGCCGCCGCGCCGTTGCCATGGAGCCGTCGCAGAGAACAAACACAACTCGCCCCATGTTTTCTCAGCACCTTCCACCCCGCGGCCTTCGGCCCCAGCGCCAGCCCTCGCCTCCCGGGATCTGCCCCGGCTGTACCGGTCCCACATCCCGCCCGTTCCAGGGCATCCGAGATGGAGCAGGGCTTCTCCCAGCCAGCCCTGGGGAAGGGTGGCACGGTGCTGGTTCAGGGATTGACAGGGGACACCGAAGGCTGGCAGGGATGGAGAGGAGATGGAGGTCTGACAGGAATGCCACGTGGAAAGGGGGAGGATGCGCCAGGGATGCAGCTACAGCCCAGCCTGTCCAACGGCACCGAGCCCTTCCCGCGTGGAGACCACGACAAGAGGACGAGCGTGGCAGAGAGGAGCCTGCAGCCATCCGGTGAGGAGAGGTGGATGGTGCAGAGCCTGCGGTGGAGGAGATGCTGTCCCTGCACGGCCCTGGGCGATGTGTGACCCTCCTGCCTCAGTTTCCCCGGGCACGGAGCGGATGCTCTCAGCCGGGACATTTCAGCACCCGTGGGGTCTCTCCATCCCGGGCCCCACCTCTGGGACAGCTTTGCTCGGAGTGGTGCTCCCCGAGCCTGTGCAGAGCTGACTCCGGACCCTGTTTACCCTGCGGACAGCTGGGCTCACACACCTGGGTGGCTGCTGACCCTAAAGACCGAGGGAAACGGGGCAGCCAAGGGCGGGAGGGACAGCAGGGCCGAGGATCCCGCAGGGCTGGTGGGGGAAAAGCACCCGGTTACCACCCCTTGGTCCTGCTAACCCTGTTCCTGCGATCTGCCAAGTCTCCTGCTTGGCTCACGCTGGGCTGGGGGCACGGGGACAGTTCAGTGACACCAGTGGGGGAATCAGCAACCCCGCGGTGGCGACGATGTTACTGCGAGAGACCTTCCCTGCTGGCATCACCCTGCTCCGATGGAGGAACCACGGAGGGAGCTCACCGGGCACCCCGCGGGGCTGATTTTTCCGCGGGTGGGTCCAGGCTGGCGTGAGACCCTTTCCCTGCTCCTCGTCCCTGCAGGAAAGGTCTCGCCCCCTTGCTTCCTCCTCGGTTTTCCAGTGGCATCCGTGGAGACGGAGCATAAAGCAGCGGAGCAGGCGGTGTGCGGACAGACGGACGGACAGACGCGCAGAGCGAGGGGACGGGGACGGGGGGGAGCAGCCCCTGCAAACACTCCCAGACCCGCCGCTCCCCGCGGCACAGCGAGGGAAACCGAGGCGCGGGGTGGGAGCGGGGGGCCGGGGAGGAAAGCGACGCTGGCAGCGCTGGGATCCCACTCGGAAAACAAATCAGTAACTAATTCAGCCGATCCCGTCCTGATTGCGCGGCTGCTCCCCGGCGCGCCGGCACAGCCCTGCCTGCAGCCAGAGGGGCTCCCCAGCTCCCGCACCGGGGCCGGGGGGCTCACCCAGCCCCCCCAGAGCAGGGAGAGCAGAGCGAAGCCTCCCCCCGCGGCCCCCCGCTCCTGCCCAGCCCAGGAGAACACAAGCGGCGAACTTTCCCAGCGCGACCCCTTAAAACTCCCCAAGCGGGGACCCTCCGCTCCTCATCCCCGGGCAGCCCCACGGCTCCTACCTGCCCTGGGCTTCCCGGCGCGGCCGAAGGGCCAGGAGGAGCCGGGCTTGGTGCCCGCCGGGCTCCTCTTGCGGTGCGCGTTGCCCATGAGGCCGCTCTCGCCTCCACCGCGGCCGGGTGGAGGGCACCGCGGTGCTACATGGCCGAGCCGAGCGGGCTCCGGCGTGGCCCGGGCGGCCCCGGCAGACGACGGCTCTCAGCCGCCGGCTCCCATCCCTCCGGCCCCGGCGGAGCTCAGCGCTCGCAGGCGGCCGTGCCGGAGCCAATGGTACGGGCAGAGAGGAGGGGCCTGCGGGGATCACCCGGCGGATCCCACAGCACCCTCCCAGCCCCATCCCTCCGGCGGGGATGCCTGGGTGATACAGAGAGGCTGAGCGGGCTAAAGGGAGACGCCCCGGTGGCCAAAGATCGCTGAGCGCCGGGAGAGCAGGGCAGGTTTCTCGCCTCCAGCCGCTCTCCACCGAGCCGCCGCCGCTTCTGGCTGTCCCCGGCTCCAACAACCGCGGCTACGACCCCCTTCGTGGGCACGGGGGAAGGGGACACCCCACCCAGCCCGGCCAAGGCTAGGACAGGGCTAGCAAGGCTGGAGCAAAGCGCCCGAGGCCACGGGCTGGGTCCGGCCGCTGCCCAAGCCCAGGGCGAGCACCCACATGCCGTCGCCCACGCAGCCTGGGGTGGGTGGTAACCCCCCGGCGCCCTCCCCACGGCCACTCCTGGCTCTGGGGCAAGTCACGAGGAGGTTGCTCACGCTGCCGGCACCTTCCCGTGCCCTCCCCGGGCGCACCTCGGCCTCTCCAGCAGCGGCCAGGGCTGGCAGGGGACAAGCAGCTCCGTGCCACGGGAATTGCTGCTCCAAAAGCCGCCCACACGGCCCGGACAAGCCCCTCCACGGCCCCTTCCCCAAGCCCAGCTTTCCCTCCTGGTTTTTAATTAGAACATTAAATGCTGCGAGGGCAGGGAGGGGTCAGCCAGGCAGGCACTGGTGGGCAATTCCTGCTGGCGATGTTTATGTTCCTTAGGTGATTCATCAAAGGCTGGGATAAATAAGAAGGAGAGTTTTGTGGGAAAGGCACAAAACCGGGGAGGTGGTGCAAGAAAGAAAGGGAAAAATTAAAGATCAACCAGCAGCTTTGTCCTGACCTCCCAAGGTGATCGGCACCGAATTAATCTTTGGACTTCAGTCTTCTCCTCCGCAGTGGAAATACTGATGGTTCAGTTCCTCACCAGCTTGGTTGGGTGCCCAGGGCAGGCTCAGCTGGGCAGGGACTGTCCCTGTGGGTTTGCTGCCCCATCTGCTGCAGGAGCTGTTAGGGAAATGGGGGATCCAGTAGGAAACTATTCCCTGTTTCCCATTACTGGCTGTGCCCAGCTCACAGGACAGCCCTTGGGGCAGCAGGGATGAAACCAGGTCGTGGTCACAAGGGCAGCAGATCAGAGGTCTCTGCCCGGTGCCTGTGGGACGTGATTTTTCCTCTGGTCAGCCAGGGGCATCTCCAGCCTTCCTCCCACTGCCCAGCACCTCCCAGCATCCCTGGGATGTCCATCCCAAAACATGGACACCCCCCCGTGCCGCTCAGAGCCCTCTCCGGTGACTCTGCGGCCACACAGAACCGATCTCCCCGGTGAAGCTCTCGTCCTTCTCTCCCTGGGAGAAACGGCGAGGCTGGAGCCTGCGCCTGCCCCAGATACCCGGAGCCACTTCCCCCTCCACTCCCAAAACAGCCGCCCTCCCTGCCAGCACCTGCTCAGGGAACGCGGCCACGGCCAGCACCGAGGCGTCACCGCCCCCGGGCACAGCCTGGGAGGTGCCGGCAGGGCTGCGGGAGGGGAGCCGAGCCCCAGGCACCCAGCAGAGCCCACGTGTGCCAAAAATACCGAGTGGCTCCTCCGAGCCGGAACAACTGCGGTGGGGTAACTCGCAGCCACGCGGAGCCGAGCTCCAGCTCCTCCTGGGCCTCGTGGTTCAGTCCTTGCCGAACTTGGGGGGCTGAGAGCAGCATGGGGGGCGGCAGCATCCCCACAGACCCCACCGAGCTGCCCCATTGCTGCTTCAGGGCACAAACCCCCCTGAAATCCGTGGGCAGGCCTGCTCTCATCCTGCATCCCAGACCTGGTTTTCATTGCTGTGAGCAGAAATCCGGCTCAGGGAGCCTGGGGAGCGGCGACAGCTGAGCACCCCAATTCCTTGCTCTGTGTTAGAGCCTCAGTACAGCCCAAAGGGGAGGAGAGGGAAAGGAGGGGAAGCATTCTCAGCCTCCCCTGTACACGAGGGAGAATGGGGAGCTGGGGGCCAGAGATGCTGATTCCAGGCAGAATCTCTTCTCCAGGCCAGAAATCCCCGGTTTTATTCACTGGGAGAACTCTGATCAGAGCTTGGAGCAGCAGAGAAGCTGTTCACGAGATACAGATCTGGTCAGCACAGCGTGACTGCCCCAAGCACATCTGATCATCCCAAAGTCACACATCCCCGTGGTCAGAGCGGCCAGCCCAGGCATGGGGACAGGTCTGTCCCTCCTGGTGCTCTGTCCATCCCTCCTGGTGTCTCATCCACTCCTTCTGGTGCTTTCTAAACCTGATCCCATCTCTGAGCGAACACAGAGCAGGAGCTGGGCTGCCTGAATGAGAAAGGAATTCAGCCCTTGTTCCCCTCACGGGGAAGTAAAGCTCAGCGAGGCAAAGGTAACACAAAAACCCCACTTGAGATCCCCAATCATTAACAGAAATACATAACCAGAAGGGTTTCAAATGATTTCCTGCTCCAGCCGGAGTCCAGGCCGGCTCTGCCGATGACAGGTCCGGCTCCAGCCCGCAGAGGTGGAGGGAGCCCAGCTCCCTGCTCAGGGTGAGGTGGATTTTATCCATGCACAGCAGGACCAACCCGAGGTTCCAGCTCCTGCTTGGCAGGGAAATGGTTTTTCACTTCACCCTCGCCCAGCTCTTCACCTTCCAGCGGGTTGTGTTCCCATCGCTGCCGGACTCGGAGTCAATGATGATATTGTCTTATGAAACCAGACCTTCCTTCCACGGGGAAATACGACCCCGCCGAAATAGTTTTATCGGATCTTATGGAACGTTATTCTCAGGAGTAATTCTTCCAGCTGTCTCCAGGTGGAATAGCTGTGGTTGCAGACACACCTCTCTTTGTTCGCCGAGCCGCTCGCCGGTGCCAGGCCAGGCCAGCCAGGGGATTCCTGCTGCTCACATTTTCTGAAGTGTCACTCTCCGCCTCTGGCAGATTAACAAACTCATTCCCACACACGCACGGGGAACAATCCCCACGCCTCTCCCCTCTCTCCTTTGAGCTGAGAAGCTCAGGGCTAAACGCAGGCCCTGTGTTTACACCAAACCGTGCGTGCCAGCAGAGGATGGAGGAAATGATCGTCCAGGGAGATTCCACAGCTCAGCCCCAAATTTCCTTGAGGGCTCACGTGCACCCCGTGGCATCGAGCGTCACCAGCACAGAATCATGGAATTATTAAGGTTGGAAAAACCCTCCGAGATTATCAAGCCCAACCTGTGATCAAACCCCACCTTGACAACCAGCCCAGAGCACTGAGTGCCACGTCCAGTTGTTCCTTGAACACCTTCCAGTGCTTAACAACCCTTTCCATGAGGGAACTGAGCACGATCCCCTCCACAGCCCTGCCCCTCCACTCGCTTCTCACCCCGCACACAGCAAATCCCCAGTCCCAACGAGCACTTGCTGCTGTTCCAAAGCAGCTGTGAGCATTGGAAGCTTTATTTTTAACATCGCTATCCCCCGGCCCAGTCAGGAAATCATTGCTGCTGGACTAAGCTGGCATCAAAAAGGAAAATTAAAAAAAAAAAAAAAAACCAAACCCANCAGTCAGGAAATCATTGCTGCTGGACTAAGCTGGCATCAAAAAGGAAAATTAAAAAAAAAAAAAAAAAAGCCAAACCCAATTTAATATTTCTGGAACATCGATTCCTTTACTTCATCAAGGAATTAAGAATGTTGCGAAAGCCGGATAAAGCAGCAGCCAGGAAAACAGACTAAAGCCACCGGACCCCAGCACCAGCTCATCCTTCATCCCAGAGCTGTGTTTACATCTCTACACCCGGAAATCCAGCCCAGGCAGTGGGAATAGCCGGGCACCCCAAATCCCTGCGCTGTGTTTGACCCTTGGCACGGCCCAGCTGCTCTCCCTGCCTCAGTTCCCACCCCGGGGCTTAATCCCTCCTCTGCCTCCAAAGGTTTTTGTGGAAATAAACACGGTTGGAAAGGCGAGGTGCTGGGATACCACCTGCAGCCAGCAGGGCCCATCCACCCAAACAGGGCAGAGCATCCCGAGGATGCACTTCCAGCTGGGATGGAGCCATCCCCCCGCTCCCAGAGCCGCTGCTGTCCCCCGGAGAGGCGGCTGACGCTCACCCAGGACCGGATTACCGAGCCTTTCCTCTACACAGCTCAGCTGTTTGGGCAGCCAGAGATGGGATCGCTGATAGCCGGACCCACGGGACTGATCCGAAGTGGAAATGCTCTCATCCTCCCGCTGCCGTGATTTCAGTGCTGAGCAATGCCGACCTCACCAGCCCCCACAGCGGAGCGGGCAGGTGCTCAGGAATGAGCCCTGATCCCCATCTCCTGGGGTGAATTCCCTCTCTCCCACCCCTTGGAGCCATCCTGCTCCCCCTCCCCACCGCCGGGATGGTCAGACATGGCCTGTCCCCACTCCAGGACCAAACCCACCTGCGGGGCGAGGGGGAACTGCCGGGTCACGAACCTGATCCAAACCCCGCCAGCACCACACGGACACAGGGGAAGCTGAGGGCGCTCAGAGCCTGCAAGGCCCTGCTGCAGCTCTCCCCTCTCCCCCTCCCACAGCTCCCAGCTGATGTTTGGAAAAATTCCCAGCTGGTCCCGCTGCACGAAGGCTCGTGATGTCGGCGGCGAGGCCGGCGCTGCCTCCGGGCAGGTCAGAGCCGCGTGTGGCGCAGCCGATGCCGCCGGCTCCAGCGGAAAACACGGAAAACACCAGGGGCTGACACTCCTTCCCTCCCCACACCTCATCCCAAACCTCTGCCAGAGGCATCCTGACCCCATCCTCCAGGGAAACGTTATCCCCCATCCCACAGGGATGGATGCCGGTAACCCCGGCGTGTGCTGGCGGCGTCCGAGGACGCAGCGGAGCCAGAGGCGCTGGAGCAGGGAGGGGTTCCTGGCGTGCTCTCCATGCCGGAATTGCACGGGGAGGGTGATTCAGTCACGCAGGCAAGCTGCAACCGCTGCACATCTCCCAGCACTCCGGTGGAGACGCGGGGGAATTGTGGCACCTCCCATCCCACGGGATGCCAGCGCTGCCAAAAGTGCAGCCCGGAGGGGAAGGGTCCCCTGGGCTGGGGCACTGAACGGCCCCTCCAGCAGCAGCACGGACTGTGGGCACTCAGGACAGGTCTCCTGGCCACCGGGATATCTGACGGGACAGCTCGGTGGCAGCGCAGTGACAGAGCCCTGGCTGGCACGAGCAGCGAGGGAGCAGCGCGGCACAGGCAGGAGGTGCCCAAGCTGTGACCCTGACAGGCCGTGACTTGGCATTTTGAGGATTAGCTGGTGAACTTCAGGGAAAAAAGAAAGAGGAGAAAAAGGGCTGGCAGAGCTGCTGGGGGCGTTTCTGCGCCGCGGAGAGGAACATCACATGCTCCGGCACATCTCCTTTTTTCTGCTCAGGTTTCAGTGCTGGGCTGTGGCAGCGGCGTCCACGCACGGACGGCCGGGAAGGAGCTACCGGCAGCATCCGATGGATCGGCCCAGCAGAGAGCTCAGCTCTTCCCGAGCCTCTTTTCCCTTTCCACAGCTATTCCTGTCACAGATCCCCGTGTGCTCCTCCAAGTAGGAAACGTGCCCGCCTGCGGTCTTGGATGCCTGGAAATTCACTCCCTGGAGCAAATAGAGGAAGAAAGTCCCAGCTGACAGCATCCTGCTGCGCCTGGGTGCCACGGAAGAGGCCTCTCCCTTGGCAAAAGAGCTGAGGTGTCCCTGCCAGAGGTGCCCATAGGGAGGGCAGGGGTGTGACACAGACGGTGTCCCCGACAGTGTGGGGTAGGAGAGGCTTTTGGGGTGATACCCTCCTTGTTGGGACATCTGCTACTGCCAAAAAAGCACTGAGGAGAGGAGCATGACCAGACAAGCCAGCACCCATCGCTCTGCCAAAGCTCCCGGGATGAGCCCGTGGATCCCCAAAACACGGCCCCAGGATGGCGAAGAGAGGGAGCCCAGAGCATCTTCCCCTGCGGGATTGTCCTGGTCAAGGTGGCAGGGACGTGACTGGGCAGCAGCCACGGACGGGCCGGGGTGAGGGCCATATCTGGGACAGGAAGGGCCACACCTGGAGCACGCAAACACCCTGCCCAGGAGGAGGAGGAGGAGGAGGAGGAGGAGGAGGAGTAGGTGGCAGCGGCTGGCGTCCCTCCAGATTTCCCTCAGCCCCAGTGACCTTCTGACTCAGCGCAGGCAGAACCTACCCAGTGAACCGGCACCAGCCCTCGGGGCAAGGGCGAGATCGTGCCAGGGACTGCCGGATCCGTCCTGCTGCCACCGCGGCCCCCATGGCCACCGCCACCACGGCTGCCACCTCCTTCACCCCCTGCAGCCACCCCTGCTGCCACCACGGCCAGCAACTCCACCCCTCCTGGCCGCCACCATGGCCAGCACCTCTGCCCCTCCTGTGTCCCCTCTTTAGCCACGTCCGTGGCCGCCACCTCAACTCCTTTTCAGCCACCACCGGGACCCCTCTTTGGCCACCTCCAGGGTCAGCACCCTGACCCTCCTTGGCTTCCACTGTGACACCTCCTCGGCCTCCATGGCCACCACCTTGACCTCTCCTTCACTGCCTCCACGGCCACCGCTGTGACTCCTCCTTGGCCACTGCCACAACCCCTCAGCCACCACCTCGAGTCCTCCGCAGCCACCAACCTGATCCCTCCTTGCCCACTGCCTTGGCCATCACTGTCACCGCCACCCCAACACCTCCTTGCCCACTCCCACAGCCACCACTCAACACTCTGCCATCACTCCAACGCCACCGTGGCCACCCCTGTGACCCCTCCTTAGCCGCCACCGTGGCCACCACCTCGACACCTCTGTGAGCAGCTCCCTGAAATCTCCTCGCCCACCTCCACGGCCACCACCGTGACCCCTCCTTCGCCGCCACCGTGGCCGCCTCCCCGAGCGCTCCTCACCTGCTCCCTCCGTCCCTCCCGAGGTGCTGCCGTCCT